>JACXGM010008447.1:9293-29047 GCA_016801145.1 Umbra pygmaea | reverse complement strand
CACACACACACACACACACACACACACACACACACACACACACACACACACACACACACACACACACACACACACACACACACACACACAAACAAACACACACACAAGGAAAACACAGACACACACCAGAGAACACTAACACAGACACCCATTAGAGGGTTGACTTTGTTTGAAACTTTTACTGTCACTGGACATGTGTGTGTCTGTGTGTCTCTATGCATCTCTGTGAGTCTGTGTGTGTGTGTGTGTGTGTGTGTGTGTGTGTGTTTGTGTGTGTGTGTTTGCGTATCGGTATGTGTGTGTGAGCGTGTGAGCGTGTGTGTGCATGCATATGTGTGCGTGTGTGTGTGTGTGTGAATGCATTTTCATCCCCCATTTTCTTTCCTGACTGTATTTGCTTTAGTGATGCTGTTTCATCTGATCCACTGGTGAACACACACTGGCCTTCCTTGATGCAGTCTGGCATTTTGCACCTTGTTCTGTAGCACGAGGAGACACAGGGATCTGGCTAAATGTAGTGCACTATCTAGGGCACAGGCTGGTTCCATTTGGGAAGCAGAAAAGATCTTGTAATGAAGTCTGTTCGCCATGATACAGCCATGCTTCTGTAAAAAAAAGTTTTGTAGGCTAAAATTTCAAAAGCCTAATACAAATATTTCATTAAGTATATTCATTAAGTAACATAAAATCCAAGGACATAGGTTCAGCAAAAAGAGGAGGTTGTGTGCCGGCACAAATGTTCCCTGGTGCTTTTTTGCAGTTTCAGAAAACAATTCTGCCACAGAACAAGAAAAACCTAGTCTAAAGTCAGTGGTGCGTTATTCATATGCTATTTCAAAGGCGCATGCTTGGCCATAATGTAGCGTGTGCACAACGCGCATACACTTTGCTTCTCTGATCTACACAGACAGAGCAGTTCCCATTTTTGCCAACCACACATAATTAAAAGGAAAAATATTACCACACAAGGAAAATCATTGTGAAGATTTTAAAAAAAATAGGCATAAATCTAGTGTACACATTTACCCAAATTATTCAGGCTGAATTATTCGCACTGATATACATCAACCGCAAGAGATCATTTCAATCAACAAGTCATTTGCAAAGCTAATAGTAAAATCACCCATGTCTTTGCAAATTAACCTGGCTCAAACCATGACTCATTTATGCTGGCAAACTCTGCCATTCCTGCCATAATCGAGGGGAATCCCCCTTGGATGGGTGGCTGTGAAAGGGACAATGGCTATCCGTTAAATACATGGCTGATGACACCACTTATGATGCCAGCAACAGTGCGTGAAATGCTGTTTAATCGAAAACACACAAACATGCAGTGTAATTGAACAAACATTCGGCACACTGAAAATGCACTTCAGGTGTTTGTATAGGACAGGAGGCACTTTACAGTGCAGTCCAGTGCAGTCCTCAAAAAGTCACATCATTCTTTGTGGCTTGTTGTGTTTTACACAACATTTCCATGAATCATGGATGTGTTGATGACATAAATGAGACTTAAAGAGACGTGATGTTGAAATGCATGTGCCATTGCCATTTAACCCAAATGCCCGAGCAGCAGAACGGGAGGAGAGCTTTGACAGAAAAGTAAGGTAAGAAAACTGATCTTGGTCTAAAGATAGACTACATTGCAAAAATATCACCATGCATTCATAACCTCGTTATTCAGTGACAGTGATCCCAAAATATCTGAAAGTATTTCTTTGTGACCTTTCTTTATTTACATTTTGTAAAAATGAAGAATCAACAGCAATTCGCCGTTATAATGGCAATCCGCCATGGAACAAGTGGGCCTGCTCTGATTGGTTTATTGCATGTTACGCCCAAACCACATCTATGACAAATGTAGCTACTTCAGACCTACCCATTTTAGATTTGCGTCGATCGCAAGAGTCGTTTATCCTGCCGGTATAATAGCAACAGGGCCCAAGATCCACCCACAAAGTCACTTGTGTTTCGCGTTTGATACTGGCATTTAGGATCGTTAAAATAGGGCCCAGAGACTTTAAGATGTATTAAAATATGTTTGAAAGAATTTAAGACTTAACTATTTTTATATGTAGTTTGGCTTTTACCCTTTAAAGGAAAACTGTATCTAGCTCACAAACACAACACTGACCTTATTTCATACACACACAAGTTTGCACACACAGAAATAAACAGATCAGTTGACTATTTTAACAAGCCTGGGCCTAGTTTAGCTGTGTTGATGAATCATAGGTGAGGTTACTCAGGCTTTCTCCTGCAGTAGAATCCGCTGAGGAGGGAGGGCTAAGTGAGAACTGCAGACAGAGGAAGCATACGCTGTTCCATCTGTGAGGAAGAACACTGAATAAGAACCAGACAATACCAGAAACGTATGCAAATGCAGACACAGACAAACACACAGACATAAATATACACAGAAATCTACACAGAGACACACACACACACAGACAAACGTGAGATTTCTCTCTCGGTCACACACAAATGCACACATATAAAACCAGCTTCTGCGCTTGACAGTGAAAAATCTACACTGAGAATAATCTGTGTGTGTGCGTGTGTTCAGAGGGGATAGGAAGGACGTGTTATAAAAGTTAACAGGGATGTTCATTTGGTGTCTGTGCGTGCTGTATATGGGACAGCTGGACTGGGCGTGTCTTTGTGATGATTCAACGCTAATACTCCTAGTCTGTATCAGAGACTGTAACACTGTAACCGTCATTGGTGTAAGAGCCATTTGCTGTATCAGAGACTGTAACATTGTAACCATCATTGGTGTAAGAGCCATATGCTGTATCAGAGACTGTAACAATGTAACCATCATTGGTGTAAGAGCCATATGCTGTATCAAAGACTGTAACACTGTAACCATCATTGGTGTAAGAGCCATATGCTGTATCAAAGACTGTAACACTGTAACCATCATTGGTGTAAGAGCCATTTGCTGTATCAGAGACTGTAACACTGTAACCATCATTGGTGTAAGAGCCATTTGCTGTATCAGAGACTGTAACACTGTAACCATCATTGGTGTAAGAGCCATTTGCTGTATCAGAGACTGTAACATTGTAACCATCATTTTTACATTTTAGTCAATGTAAAAATGGAGCAACTTAGGGTAAAGTGCCTTAACAAAGAACACAATGACATTTGGTACAGTCGGGAATTGAACCGTCCAACCACAAGAGTGTCTCCCTAACCACTGAGCTGGAGCAACTTACACTAAGTGCATACATTTAAGAAAAGCTAGGTGAAACAACCACAACTCAGTAGTAAGAGTAATCCTTCGTTCGATAGTACCTGTCTGCATTTCAGTTGCTGGATCAAATTCCAGGTCAAGGTTGTAGTGATGTCCTCTGCATCAACCAAGACCAAAGTCAGCCTACTAAACTGTTGGTTCCTTTGCATAGATCATAGATCGTAACTGACTAAAATCAGGGCTCAAGCTAATTAAAATATTTAAAAATATATACATTTTAAACATGATGCATGCTTTTTAAACGGGATGTTGATAGATTAGCTGACTCTATTTGCTATCTGATACACAAACATAAAAACAAACACACTACCAGGTGCATTGTGCTAGTTCAAGGAGAATGAAGGGTACCCAATGTTTCGTGGCAGCGTTGCCTCCGCTGCCTCGGAGATAAGAAAGAACGACGCTCCATGAATCAGAGAGTCTTTCCATTGCCCCCCGCTTTGCTGTAACCTTTGCAGTTTGGATTTAAAACCCATCGGTCTGCTGTGGGAGAGGCGTGTGTGTTGTGATAAATGGAAAACGCCTTTCTGGAAAATGTGTTGTTTGTAATTTGTTGATAAAGAACCCCTCCACTCCACCCCCATGGCATACTGTATTTGATTCTGTCCTGCGACCCCCCCCCCCACATACACCATCACATATACAGACACACACATGGGGGTGGGAAGAAACAGGAGGAGGAAGAAGAGTGTGAAAGGGAATGAAGAAGAGAGGAAGGCCCTGAATGACAGAAAGAGAAAGAGAAAATAAAGAAACACAGAGTACAACTGATTAATAGAGAGAATTAGAGACAGAGATACAGAGATGTAGAAATACATAAAAATATATGGACAGAGATACAGAGATGAAAAGATAGAAATATACTATAGAGAAAAACAGAGATACAGATATATAGACAGAGATACAGAGATGAAAAGATAGAAATATACTATAGAGACATACAGAGATACAGAGAGGTAGCGATACAAAGAGATACATAGAGATACAGAGAGGTAGAGATACAGAGAGGTAAGGAAGAGATATCAGCTATCAAAGGCTTCATTCTCTGTTCATTTGAGCTGATTGGGAATTAATTTTGTGGACCTTTAACAAACCCAGAATGTTGACACGGGACCTTTAACAAACCCAGAATGTTGACCTGAGGACCATTAACAAACCCAGAATGTTGACACGGGACCTTTAACAAACCCAGAATGTTGACACGGGACCTTTAACAGACCCAGAATGTTGACACGGGACCTATAACAAACCCAGAATCTTGACACGGGACCTTTAACAAACCCAGAATGTTGACCTGAGGACCATTAACAAACCCAGAATGTTGACCTGAGGACCATTAATAAACCCAGAATGTTGACCTGAAGACCATTAACAAACCCAGAATGTTGACCTGAGGACCATTAACAAACCCAGAATGTTGACCTGAGGACCATTAACAAACCCAGAATGTTGACCTGAGGACCATTAACAAACCCAGAATGTTGACCTGAGGACCATTAACAAACCCAGAATGTTGACCTGAGGACCATTAACAAACCCAGAATGTTGACCTGGGGACCTTTAACAAACCTGAAAGTTGACCTGGGGACCTTTAACAAACCCAGAATGTTGAAGGCCTGCACGATTAATCGTTATAAAATTGTGAAATCTCGATTCAGCCCTGTTCCCGATTTATTATTAAATGACATAGATTTTAATAAAATCTTTTTTTTGCACAGACATGTTCAAGGAGTTCAGATTGAACTAAATTTGGCCCTGGTAGAAGCTCAATGTGTTATATGTCACTATTTTTGGTAGCCTACTGTAGTTAAATGGCCAGTAAGTACTTTTAATAACTATGCCAAATCAAGCTAAAATCTGATGCTTCTAAGATATTTATCAGCCAATTCAAATATAGAAAAGTAAATGTTCCTACATAACCAGAAGAACACCATTATCGGTCCTTTTTCACAAGTACAAGTACGAGTACTTATACCAAGTACTGGTATCAGCCCATCTGTAGTTCATATGTGCAATAAACATTACACTTCGTGAGAAAAAAATTGTGACAGAGAATCGTGATATCAATTCAAAGCAAAAAAATCGCGCTTCATATTTTTCCCCGAATTCTGCAGGCCTACTGGGGACCTTTAATAAACCCAGAATGTTGAGTTGGGGACCTTTAATAAACCCAGAATGTTGAACTGGGGACCTTTAGCAAACCCAGAATGTTGACCTTTGGAATATTAAAAAAGAAAATAATAATGTCGACCAGGAACCTTTTGAAGATACATTGTATAAATTCTTAAATGATGATCTGTGTACAACTGCCTTATTTTTAGCACCTAAAAAAATAAAATATATTCATGGTTTTATTAGCTCTATGATAATACTGGTTGCCTAGGTAACAGTTTGTAAGCCAGTCATTGCCAAGCAAATCTTTGGCTTAAGTAGTACATAGACTGGGATCAGAGCTGATAATACTGCCAACTAGGATGTAATAGCTCTGATCTATAGCTTTTCACATCATGCTCACATAGAGATGTAGCTTGGAATTTAATTAAAGAGTAAAAAATATAACATTTTCGATTATTCAATTATACCACAGTAAAACAAAAAGGGTTGTGCGTGAAATGATAGTCAGTCTAAACGTGATCAACGTCCCCCAAAAATGTCAATGAAGTAGTGCAAAGCAAAGGAGTAAAGGTCAACTTAACTAGGTCATGGCTAGACAAGCTATCTGGATGCAACTCAACATCATACCCAGCCTCATTTGCACATTGTTATTTCCACATGTATACATCAGTGTTACAGTTCCACCACCATAATATATTTACTGACCTCATCCTCTAAGCTGAAAGCATCTTGTACACAATGTAAATTGATTATTTTGAGTATATTGTGTATTGTATGTGAACCTTTATAATAGTTAATAATACAGGGCCTGTCACATCCGGCTCAGTGTGAGCTGGATAATGGACCCTGTTTACTTTGGTTTGCTTCCCTGTGTGTTGTGTTTGGTTCCCCCTTGTGTTTGTTTCGTGCATTACGTGGTGTCATGTTCTGTGTCTGCTAAGGTTTGTTCTGTTGATTATGTCCCAGGTGTTGTTCATTAGCCCTCATGTGATTTAGTATTTAGTTTGTGTGTTTTGTTCTGTCTGTGTCGGTCAATGTTCCTGTTACGTCGTACCCGTATGTTTCCTGCTACGTGTTCTGGTGTTGATTAATATTCTCCGTTTAGCCTTTCGAGGCAGTTTTGTTTTACCAAGTCCTTTTACCAATAAACTGCAATTGAGTTATTATATTCCTTCGCTCCTGTCTCTATTATATAACTACAAAGGATTATGTGACAGATTGACTGGCCTTACAAAATGAGACAGCGAAGGAGCTCTTCCCTAGCTCCGAGAGGTCTGCCCTCCGGGAGGGACCTCGACCGCCTCAACCGCCAGATTATGAACCAGGCGTGGGCTATGGACTACTCCCCGGAAGATGTACGCTGTCTGGAAGGAGGATATGCCGGACCTCATTTGCGGGTCTGGCTCAGCTGAGGAGGAGGACTGGACTTTCCCGGGCCCTAAGGCACAGGGTTGTAGCCCGTTGGATAGGACTCCCCGTCTTGGTGTTGGGATTTCCCAGTTCCCTACCTGTTCCTCCATTTCACCGACTTCTCCCCTCGCTCAGGGTAGGTGCCCTAGCTTTCAGACTAACACCCCCCTTTCTAGCATTCTGGCTTGCTCTCCCATGTCACTGGCTAGCTTAATTAGCCCCGCTAGCTCCCAGGCTAGCGTCATTAGCCCCACTAGCTCCCAGGCTAGCTTTACTAGCTTTCAGGCTAGTCCCCGCCCTAGCTTTCAGGCTAGCCCCAGTCCTAGCTCTCAGGCTAAATCCCCTAGGGCCCCAGTTCCTGCCCCTAGGGCCTCAGTAGTTGCCCCTAAGGTCTTAGTAGTTTCCCCTAGAGCCTCAGTAGTTGCCCCTAGGTCCTCAATTATTGCCGCTAGGGCTCCAATTCCTGCCCCTAGGGCTCAAGTGAAGGCCCCTAGCCCTTTGGTCCAGGGTGTTAGTCACCATTTTAGGGCTCCCCGTCAGACTGTTAGGGCTCCCCTTCACATGACTGCTGACAGTCTCCCCAAGAAAATTTTTGGGGGGGCTATGAGGAGTGGCGACGGGACTCCGCACCCCTCTTTGGCAGCTCTATCCAGAAAAAGGGAGTGTTAGCCCGCAGTCCAGGGCTCCCCGTCGGAGGGTTAGAGCCTCCCGTCCCAAGATGGCAGACGGTCCGCCTCCCAAAATGGCTGACGGTCAGCCTCCCAAAATGGCTGACGGTCAGCCTCCCAAGATGCCTGACGGTCCGCCTTCCAAGAAGGCCGACGGCCCACCTCCCAAGATGGCCGACTCTCCCCAACCTGCTCCACGCCAGCCCTCACAGCTGCTCTGAGCTCCAGGCGATACGGGACCTGGAGGGCCTGGTTCTGCCTCCACCTACGGGATTCAGAGATACCATGGAGATTGAGGAGCTGGAGCTTCCAGAACCACTGCTGCCAGGGCTCCCAGAACCCCTGCCACCAGGATTCCCAGAACCCCTGCCGTCAGGACCCCCGTCGCTAACGCCACCGTCAGGAATCCCGTTGCTGACGCCACCGTCAGGACCCCCGTCGCTGATGCCACCATCAGGACCCCCGTCGCTGACGCCACCGTCAGGACCCCTTGCTCAGCCGCCGCTGTCGTCCGGACCCCCTGCTCAGCCGCCACTTTCGTCCGGACCCCCGTCGCTAACGCCACTTTCGTCCGGACCACCGTCGCTAAAGCCGCCGTCCGGACCCCCGTTGCTGATGCCGCCGTCTGGACCCCCGTCACCGACGGCCGGACCGCCGTCGCTGACGTCCGGACCCCCGTCGCTGACGCCGCCGTCCGGACCCCCGACGCTGATGCTGCCGTCCGGACCCCCGTCGCCGACGGCCGGACCGCCGTCGCTGACGTCCGGACCCCCGTTGCCGACGCTGGAAGTTCCAGCCACCCTGCCCGTGTCAGGGCTTCCAGCCACCCTGCCCCTGTCAGGGCTTCCAGCCACCCTGCCCGTGTCAGGGCTTCCAGCCACCCTGCCCGTGTCAGGGCTTCCGGATACCCTGCCACCGGGGCCCCCTGTTTCGCCGGTCTCAGGGCCCCCTGAACTGCCTCTCCCCTGGCCGACTGAACTGCCTTTTCCCGGGCCCTCTGTCCCTCCGGACCCCGGGCCCACCGAACCTCTTGTCCTCAAGTCCTCTGGGTTGTTTCTGTTGCCCACCCCGGTGTTGTGGACCTAGTTGGGGGCTCTGTCACATCCGGCTAAGTGTGAGCTGGATAATTGACCCTGTTTACTTTGGTTTGCTTCCCTGTGTGTTGTGTTTGGTTCTCCCGGGTCTTTGTTTTGTGCATTACGTGGTGTCATGTTCTGTGTCTGCTAAGGTTCGTTCTGTTGATTATGTCCCAGGTGTTGTTCATTAGCCCTCATGTGATTTAGTATTTAGTTTGTGTGTTTTGTTCTGTCCGTGTCGGTCAATGTTCCTGTTACGTCCTACCCGTATGTTTCCTGCTACGTGTTCTAGTGTTGATTTATATTCTCAGTTTAGCCCCTCGAGGCAGTTTTGTTTTACCAAGTCCTTCTACCAATAAACTGCAATTGAGTTATTATATTCCTTTGCTCCTGTCTCTATTATATACCTACGAAGGATTACGTGACAGGGACTTCAATTAACTCCATCTGATTAGTTCAGCTAGCTTGTTTACATCCATTCTACAACAATTTATTCTACAGTGCATAATAGAAAATCATCATACCCTGTCAAAATCCTTACCTTTTTAACACAATACAAGCTGGAAATGAAAATAAATTAAATCCAACATTTGCCAGCTATAATTACACATTATAACCCTTGACATCCAAGTGAAAATAACATTTACCAAATCTCTAGACAATTATTAAAATGTAATTAGTGAAATACCTGGTTGTGATCAACCATTAGAGTAACCATTATAATCTTGCTCAGGTACAACCAGTCACTACCCAAATCACACACCATGCTAACTGCCCCCCACCTGACAGCAATTGTAGTGGTTTTGATTACTTCATGAGAAAACTGGCTGATCCATGATGAGTCCATTGATAGAAGTGCAAAGTGTATGGCACCACCAAGACCTTGGATAGATCGGGCTGTCCCTCTAAACTGGATGATCAAGCCAGGAACACATTGAACCGGGAAGCTACCAAGAGGCCAATGGCAACTTTGAAGTACTTATGGCTGAGAGTGGTCAGTTTGTGCATATGACAACATTCTCACAAGCTTTACACAAAGCTGGTCTGTATGGCACGGTGGCAAGAAAGAAGCCTCTTCTGAAAAAGGTCTACACAGAGTCTTGTTTGTGCTTTGCAAAAAAAACCTTTAAGTTTCTAATGCCATTAGGAAAAAGGTTTTATGGTGAGATGAAACTAAGATTTAACTTTTTGGACTGAACTGCAAGCATTATGTTTGGCAAAAACCAAACACAGCACACCACCCAAAACACACCATACCTACTGTGAAGCATGGTGGTGGCAACATTATGTTGTGGGGGTGTTGCTCTTCAGTGGGGACTGGGCAATTGGTCAAGATTGAAAGGAAATTGGATGCTGCCAAGTACACCCAAATTCTTGAGGAAAACCTGTGGAAAATTCTTGAGGATTCACCTTCCAACATGACAATGGACCTAAACACACACCACCAAAAAAACTATGCAGTGGCTTAAGGATAGAAAAATGTATGCACTTGAGTGGTCAAGTCTGAGCCCTGACCTAAATCCAATTGAAAATCTGTGGATGGACTTGAAGACAGTAGTCAATCGCCGCTCACTATGACATTTCACTACACTCAAACAATTCTGCAAGGAAGAATGGGCAAATATTCCCCAATCTAGGTGCACAAAGCAAACAACGACATATCCAAACAGACTGATGGCTGTAATTAAAGCAAAATATGGCTCTGTGAAGTATTAAATCATGGGACTAATTTATCTGATTTACCTTTTTATATTACTTGAATGTTGTAAGGCAGAATGTGTGAATAGGTGGTCTGTGTGGTGTAGTGGGCTAGGTCGCTCCATTGCTGGACATTCTATGTCATGATAGTCAGTGGTTCCAGCCTGACTATGCGATCTCCAGCGTTCCCCTGGACCTCTAGAACGAGGCAGCGCAAATTGGCATAGCGCTGCACGGGATTTGGGATAGATAAGCTGAATCATCTACGTCGCCAGTTCGCTTTCCAGCGACTCTTTGCATGCAGACCAGATGCCTGTAAATTAAATCACAGAAGTATAGTGAGCGTAATCATCCCACACATGATCTGACTAAATGCTTCCGTGTTAAATGAGCAGTGTGAAAAGAATCAGCGGCTCTGCGACATGTGGTTGGATGAACCATGTGCGTCCCCCTCACCATCCCGCATCTGTCCAAGGAGTTGCAGAGCTGCCAACAAGGCAGGGTCAGTTGGAATTGGGAGGGGAGGAAAATAGGGAAAAATAAAAAATAACCAAAATAATACCAAAAAGAATGTGTAAATTAAACTGGAACGAAAATATATTTTTATTGGGTTTTGACTTCAGGCTGTAAGACAAAACAAGTGACTTATTCAAAGGGGCATAATGATTTTCTTAGTCTGCTAAGTGCTAAGTTGTTTTAAAGATAACCATGTGCAGGACATAAATCACTCAATTGGACTGTGAAAGTAAGATTGAAATAGGATCTGTGCCTAGATTCGTTGTTCAATAACATGTGTTGATCACATTATAACACTTGACCAGACAGTGCTACTGACTCAAAGCCTTTCTATCTTTGTCACCTTGTGTGAGTTAAAACCAGCCAGCATTTATTCTATCAGCTTCTAAGCCTGGACAAGACTGTCTGCCAGAGCAAACACACTATTAAGCACATGCAAGCATACATACACACCCAGACATGTACAGCTAACCACGTGACCACCACCTAACCTTAACCTTAACCCTAACCTTAGACCTAATCCTAACGTTAACCTAACCCTTAACTTAAAATAACCTTAATCTTAACCTCACACTAAACCTAAACTTAACCGCAATAATGTAGCATTTATGCCTAAACTTAACCTTTCTCTAATTCCTTAACGTAACACTAAACGTAACCTGGAATGCCTGAACCTGAAAGTACCCTAAAATGAAACCCTAAACCTAATTGTAGCCTTGGCCCTAAACATAAACCCTTTTGCGGACCGGACAAAATATCCTAATGGGCATTTTTGTCAAGTATTACAATCCTTGTGAAAACTTCTGGTCCTAATACGACCTGTTAAACCAAAGCAAACACACACACAGAATCTCTCTCATCTTGTCTTACTGCATTACTAAAATACAATTACTAAGATAATTACATGAAAAACCATGTGCTACGTCATATTGTTTAAGACAACCAATTAATATATATATATATATATATATATATATATATATATATATATATATATATATATATATATATATATATATATATATATATATATATATATATATATATATAGTTCACAGTAACAACAAAGAAAGCAACATATGGCATCCAAGTCTGTACTGGTTCACTAAATACGAAACAAGCGAAAGTTGTTTTAATGCTGCTAGTCGTGTATTATATTATTCTAATTGTGGCTACCTTTATGTTGAGGTACACAACGAGACTAACTGCAAAACCAACGCAAATTGCATTGAGAATCAGAGAGAAATTGAGCAATTTACACATCGAGCGTAAAGGCTGTATCCCAATGCCGAACTGGTTCATGGATCTGTGGATGCCAGCCAAATCTTCTCAGAGGCTACTGTACAATTGTCAGTAATGGCGGAAAAATGTACGACATTAATCACAATCACGACATACTCGATATAGAAAATGCCAAATTAAAGCTGTTATAACTATGGGATCTCTGGCTCATATCACTGATCATATTAAAATACATCACTCTATGTAATTCACCATTAAATCAAATGAACGATAGTAACGCTATTAACACGTTCTTCAAACACGAACTTCGGCTCACATTTCAGTGTAACTATGAACAAAAACAATGAATTGACCGGTTACCAAAACGGCTAAACGCATGAACTTGCAAATACAAAAGGTAGCAGGAAACATAGCTCGGGAAATCGATTAGTAAAAAAATACTAAAAACAAGGACATCTGCAGAGCAAGGATCCGAGTGGTTAACAACAATAACGGTCTTTCATTGTACAAGGTCCGTTCTCCAAAGCACAACTTACCTGCAACATATAGTCGTCGTTATTTGACCCAAAACAAATATCATTGCATTCTAAAATAAAACTGCTAAATTAATCTATTTCATCCACCCGGCCTGCGTAGCTTAAAGGGATTGAGCCATCATCCTTCACTGATGCGCGAACAGCCCTGCTGTCGCGAGCTTGCCAACTTAATTCCTTTTTTTATAAGCAAGAGGTTACGTGGGGTTTCTTACCTTAATTTCTCTCTTTCTCACTCGCGAATAAGGGAGTCGTTGGACAGTTGACGGCGGTGACGGTTTCTGTTTTTCGGAAACCGTGTGATACAGAGTTGTGCCGTCCTTTCGTGGAGGATTTGTCCGTGGTCCTGGATTCCCAAGCTGACTGTTATCCTGCCTGGTGCTGAAGTGGACAGCGCACTAAACAGAAGCCAAAACAGCTTTGAAAAACACAGCGCTCCACGCCCAAAAATGTACGCAGCGACATCTGAGGGCTGGGAAGAAACATTACATCTATAACCAATGCAGGGGATTATGTACCGTAAGAATTTCTGGAAGAATGACTTTGGTGTACAGTACGTTCGGATAGCGCCATCTAGCGCAACTTTTTTTTATCCACAGGCTATACATGACGATTGATTTGCTTATTGGAAGAATCAGTTTATTTTCGTTCATTTGCAGCTACAATTTATTACAAAATCTGGCATTATTTCGAAAACATTTAAATGACTATGCTGCAATGTAGGCCTATCCGTTATTTGCTGTGCTGTTGTGTCCTGTCCTGTATCTAGATAAACATTAAATACTGACAAACTAGCTTTGATTAATTATACTATCACACAACCAAAATATGTTATATAAAATATTTGGAAAATAAAAAGCATTTAATTGGGTCAAACAGAGTTGACATACTCCATTAAGGTGTATTTGCTGTCTTTTCAAGTAGCATAGCTTATACTCGTTTAGAAAAATATAATATTTACCACACCTTATTAATATTAAAGTGGCTGAGACAATAACTAACATTTTAGCTAAGGGATGGGCCAGTAGACGTGTAACCACTGAAATATTTAGAAATATTGATGAAAGGACCAGCTCTCCATTATTTCAAACTGATTGTTTAAACCACATTTTCAGTCTAAAAAGTGTTGTTTTAATTTGTTCAAAAACATATTAAATCAAGCTGCTTCATGTTCTGATTGTATTCACAGATAAAGCTCATGATGATTTATACATTCTTCAAAGGTGCATATCAATATGTCCGAAAATTAGTGTAGACACTTAATGTTTTTCCCCCTTGGCTAATTATTTTCACTATGGTTGCAGGTCTGGAATGTTCTGTGCCTATTGTAGTACATGGGTTCCTTAGACATTTGTCTGGGGCTGGTGAGGAACAGAAGTTCAGGATCTACTACTCTATTAAGTCCCTGAACTGTCATTCCTCCTAATATGCTGTTAGAATTAAAAAAGATTGCCTTCTATAATACAGATAAAAAAGAAAATGTTATACTACTATAACAACTGAGTAAAGTAAGACATTTTGATTAAGACACATACACACACAAAAAACAAAACAAATAATAAATACTTCTAAAGCACTCATTAACTATTACTTCAGATACCGTATATTGATCCAAATTGTACAATGCAAAATTCTTCCCGTAACCCTAACCCTACACGTGCGAAGATAACGACAATGAGATTAAAACATATTGGGATAAATCTTAAACAGTCTCTTTGAGCACACTGGTTCGTCAGAAGATGGTAAGGAGTTGGCAGTTGGTCCAGAAAATGGCAACTGATTCGGTCAACATGGAGAGTTATTTGAATTTGAAAAGGAACATTCTGCACCTGTCTCTTTGTTTTCATTCTTGGAGAAGAGATTTAATCTATTTAATCAATTTTCTGGCTTAATTCCTGGTGATTTAAATATTTTTTTAAAGTTTTTTTAACCTAAGGTCATCTTCAAATTGTATGGCATCCATGATAAGGCTGTATAAAATAAACAACACAGGCAATTAGCTTTATTTTATGTTAAAACACAGGAATATTTTTATTTAAAACTAAAACAACTGCTCAAAATTACTTGGTAATCTTCTCAAAAAGATAGATGACAAAATGGTGTGATCTTAAATAGACAGTGGTATAGACTGTATAAATATAATCAAACAAAACTAAATATTCATTAACATTCTAAGTTTAGTCAAGCCTAAGTAACAGTCAAGCTAACAGCTAAGAATTATTTTTTCACCTTTCATGGCTTCTACGGTAGTTTAACTGGGATATAAACATTAAATAACACAACAACATAAGTCAATTTGTCATCTGTTACCATGGAGAAAGCCATTTACCTATATATCAGACAGTGGGTACAAAATAATTGCTAAAAAACTACATATACCACATTCTTCTATTAGGGCAATAATTGAAAAGATAGAAACTAATGGAACCATAGTAAACTTGCAAAGTGCAACTTGGTCTAATGTACAGGGAGAAAGATGGTTGAAACTTGGTTGCATTGTCTTTATTGAGCCTGTAAATGTATTGGGTGGTACCTCGATGCGAACTGCCAATTTAGAAGTTTGCCAGAAAAAATATAGGTAAATAGAGCTCTTTCTCCACATGTACCAGGGTTTGGCTTTTATGCCTAGTGCATACTCTTTGTTTTCCAACCTTTTTAATAGTTCCTATAAAGTCACTAGGCTTTGTGGCCCAGGGAGGATACAGGTCAAGGGTGGGTGGAGGCCTAAGGTGTGTAGAGACCCAGAACCAGACTAAAGTCTAATGCTATGGTCTGTCAGTGGTCCTGGGGGAGCCCACAGTGGGAGAGGCCTTGGTTCACTGCCTGGGTGGCCTGCTCTGGGACCAGGCTGGGGTCTGTCAGAATGGAGGTGGACGTGCTAAGGAGGCGGAGGGAGCTGAGGACCGCTGAGAAGGAAAGAGAAGAGCGACACACACACACACCTTTAAAACATTTGTCCTGTAAGCCATTTGTTACAAGTACTGAACTAACTAAGAGTTTCGCATTTTTTTCTATCATTAAATGAATCGGCATTAATTGTTATTCCTGAGCAAGAAATATTCAGCTCAGAAGGACATACACATAAACAGAGACAAAAAGACATATAGACAGACAGTCCTTCAGCTGGTGGTGTTGAACTCACTGGGCCGGAGGGCAGGCAGTGAGCAGTGTTGGTCCAACCAGGACAAAGTAGTACGACACAGATCCTCAACACTGGCCGTCGACACCATCCCATTATACGACTCAAACAGAGGCTCTATGATCATGCTGAACTTAGCTGGGGTCAAGGAAGAAACCTTTGATTCGTACTAGTTGTCATAGTGTACATTCACATACATCAAAATGTTATGCTTAATGTACATATTCAGACTTGTGACTGGCTTTTCTTAAGTGATCTCTACAACCCTTCTAAAAGCATTCAGTGTGGGGCTTCCTTCCCGCTCTGGGATGAGCTGAATGTACGCTTCTCTGTGTGGACACTGAAATGAAGGATACGATCCAGAACTTCCAGTCCTGTAGTGTCTGTGCCCGGACGTACTCTCTGAAATTCTCCCTCATGTGGTCAAAGCGTTGGCGGGTGATTGGCACGCCAGTGGCAGGCAACTGCTGCTGACACACACTGCATCAAGAGGACCTTGTTAGGTTCACGCACACGCAGACACACACACTGGACAAACACACACAGGTTTAGTGTAATCCAGAGATGGTTTCTCACTTGATGGCGGAGTTGAGCTGCAGAATGTCGTCTCGGAGTCGCTGAGCTTCCTCGTTCAGCTGGGCGCGTTCCTGCTGCATTTTGCTGATGTACTCCGCTGTCTTGTGTAGTGTTGTGGCCTTGCTGATCTGGGAAATGAGATGGAGTGCAATGAAGTCATTTAAATATACTGAAGATAGAATGTAATTGAACATTCTTCCTGCGGAAAAGTCAGGACAGTCAAAGTTTAACAAGGCTTCGGTGATGCAAACACCATAAGAAAACGAAAAAACATGCAGTTAAAAAAGACAGATGGTTGTAGACCTTCATAAATCTGGTAATGGCTACAAGAAGATACAGAAAAAATTGAATATACCACTGAGTACTGTCAGGGCAATTATTTAAAAAATCTAAAGATACGGAACTGTTGAAAACCTCACGGGTAGAGGATGGGTAGAGGACTGGTAGAGGACATATATGCATTTTGCCACTCACAATAGGGAGGAAGATGGTGAGAGAAGCAACAAAATCTCCAAGAATCATGGTGATGCAATTGTAGACCTTTGTGGCGTCTGGGGGTCACCAGGTTTCAAAAAGCACCATCAGACGCCACCTCCACAACCATGGCCTCTTTGGAAGGGTTGCCAGAAGAAACCCCTTTCTGACCCCAAGACACAGACGCAAGTGATTGGAGTTTGCTAAACGTAATTTAAATTATGACTGGAAAAAGGTGCTCTGGTTAGATGAGACCAAAATGTAACATGTTTGGTCAGATACAACATTGGCATGTTTGGCGTCGAAAAAGAGATGCATACAAGGAGAGGAACCTATACATATCCACAGTGAAATATGGTGGTGGGTCAGTGATGATTTGGGGCTGTTTTAATTCCAGAGGTCCAGGGGCACCGGTCAAGATTAATGGCATATCGAATTCCGTCAAGTATCAGGCAATTTTTGCTGACAATCTGGTTGCCTCTGCCAGAAGGCTGGGACTTGGTGATAGGTGGACTTTCCAACAAGAAAATGACCCAAAACATACCTCAAGATCCATACAGAAATGGTTCCGTGACAACAAAATCAATTTTCTGCCATGGCCCTCTCAGTCACCAGAACTCAATCCAATCAAAAACCTGTGGGCTAAGTTGAAGATGGCAATTGATAATCGCAAACACAAGAACGTGAAGGATCTTGAAAGGATCTGCATAGAGGAATGGTCCAAAATCCCTCCAAATGTGTTCCTTAACCTTGTCAAACATTACAGGATGAGACTCCATGCTGTTATCTTTGCCAGAGGTGGTTACAATAAGTACTGAATAAGGAGTGACAATAATTATAAAACCTTGGTTTTGGTGAAATTTTCTTTGTGATAAATAACTGCATGGGTTTGGTTGGTTCCATTGCAACATTAAAGACCATGTTGCAGGTTAACCATCACTGTTGATTAATGGGTACATAAAGCACTCAAAATATATATATATATATAATTTAAAAAAAACTATCCAAATGGTGTTAAAGGCCAGTTTTTATCGTTTTTGCTATTATCAGTTATTTTTAATGCAATTCAGTGATGACGTCACATTGGGGAGTCGTGACACCTCAAGAATCCTGACAAATTCTACCCACTGTCTGAGGGTTGCCTTGTCATTCATAGGGAAGCCATGGACCCTGTGTCCTGTTTGGGTGGAGTTTTTACACCCAGCACAAACACAATAGTTCACCATTCTCAATCTACCTACCTATAGATCTCTATTTATCTAGTTAGCCACGTAGCTATCTATGCTATGCTATGCTAACTGTCTGTCTGTCTATCTATTATCTCTCTCGCTCTATCTATCTCTCTCTCTATCCATCTCTCTATCTATATATGCTGTCTATCTATATATATATCTAGGCTATCTATATACATGTATTTATCTATAATTTGTGCTATCTACTGCTGAACACTCTTACTCTTGTCTTTCGTCACTCTCAAGGAGGGCTATGGTCAGTCGTCTCCCCAACGTGACGTAATGCAATGCATTGTGGGAGAAATTAGAATAATTGCAAACCGCTGTAAAATAGTACCTATTTTTCGTATTGTATTACGTTTTGTGATACCCAACAACATCAAATACAATGGATAACATCTTAAATGTCTATTACCAAGAAGCAAATTCCCCAAATTCGTTGGAAAATGAAACCTGCAACATGGCCTTTAATGAAGTACAGTGTTGGCCCTATCTTGCACCCGGCGCAGCGCACAGCAAAGCCGGACACAAGTGTTTTTGCTAGTTTAAGACTGACGCAGTTGTCAAGTTCCCGTCCAGCACCCACGTCATTGAAATAGCAAATGCACCTGTGCCCATCGGCGTGCTGGCCTTACAGGAGGTGTGTTCAGGATAATTCTTGACGTAGTGCTATCTTGAGGCATCGGGAAGTGATTGCGCCATTGACCAACAAAAACCTGGTCAATAGCGGAACATGTCATTGCAAATTAGTCAAATGCACCTAGGCGTATGCACAGCGCGTGCACACTATGCTTGTTACACACACACAGGGAAGCGCAGCAGCACACAAACATTCAAAAGATTACAGATCATACCTGTGTTACTGGTACTATTTGTTGAATTAGAACCATAACAACATAATTAATTTATCTTCAAATTACCAGCTTCCAAAAGATGTAAAAAACTGGAATCTTTTGATATTTAAAAAATGTACATGTACAAACATGTAAATGGGATAATATTTCCTTACACTGTGCAGTGCTTAGTTACACAAAAGCACTGCCTAAAATGCATAAATTATATTAAAGACCGACTGGCATGTCTCGATTGACAAAAACTGTGGATGCACAACTCAGCACATCCTCATTGAAATTCCTGTTCAAATTGCAAAATATGCACTGCACTGTATAGGAAACCATTTTTATCTAAACAGTTTTTTCAGATTCTACACAGGCCACCTTTAATGGGGATGAAATGTCTCCTAGCAGTGGTACTAGGCAAGTGGAAATATCCAGAAGGTTTTGATTCCTCCCTAAGCACGATAGGGTTTGTCCCCCCCCCCCACACACACACACATATGGATACCCCAGCTTAATTTTTTTCTGGTACATATTAAATGGTTTCCTGTACAATTGCTTCTCTAAAGCAATTACTACTATGGACCTACCTTTACGCTTGGCTGGGAGCTGAGAGTGGTAACAAGGCTGTGCAAGGTGTCGAAGCCCAGCTTGATGTTAAAACGTCTCTTTTGCTCAGCTGAGATGTGAGTAATCCGCCTGGTTTCTGTCTGCATCACACAAACCCACACGCACACACGCAATTATTAGGTAACATTAAACCCATTAAAACTATTTTGTCAAATGTATCTTAAAGGTAATGTACATACAGTAAGGGATCACTCCTCACTAAATGTATCTTAAAGGTAATGTACATACAGTAAGGGATCACTCCTCACTAAATGTATCTTAAAGGTAATGTACATACAGTAAGGGATCACTCCTCACTAAATGTATCTTAAAGGTAATGTACATACAGTAAGGGATCACTCCTCACTAAA
>JACXGM010008446.1:0-20519 GCA_016801145.1 Umbra pygmaea | reverse complement strand
TTTGTGTGTCTGGGTAAAGTCAGAGAAGCTGTGACCAGGACTGAATCTGTGTCCACCGTAATGTAGTTGTCCAATGAAGCAGAGACCTAGCCATGTGGAGCCCCTAGTCATATTATTTTGGTCACCCCCTAATTGGGAACTTGATTCATGAGCTTTTGCACTATGTCACATTAAGTATTGCACTGCCTTTGACTATCCAGAAACTGAAAAGATAAAATGTATACAGTATATTGACAGTAATGATACTGCTTGGTAATCTGCTGAGAGATAAATGATTTATTGTTGTGTGCTGCAGCTCGGGCAGTCACACACTATAAAGGAGAATATTTTGGTACCCATTCAATGCAGTCTCATTTCAGCATGGATTGAGTCAATGCACCTAATGGATAGCCATGTGAGAATGATTCATAATCAAGGAAGAAACTCCTTTGTTGCTGTTTGACCATTTTAATTACTCATTATTTATAATGACACCCAGATACTTGCCCTGAGCCTAGTTCATTATCTCTAAACATATTTACCTCAATTATCCATGACTATGCCATTACTGTATTAGAAGCAGTTTTGTGTGGTGGAGTTTGCATCGGGCATCCCTTTATTCAGATAAAGTATATTTTTTAAATCATTGTTGTTTCTTTTTATCGGTTCTTCGGTTCTTTGTTGATCTGTTGAATTAGACTTAACCGGGGGAGATTTTTTATTTAAATCCAAAAGCTAATCCTCTTTAATTTGCTTTGATACAGAGATAGCGAGGCCAACATGCCCCTCATCAAAGCCAGTTGTTTGTTTTATTAAAACAGAGAACAACATGGCAACGTTGCTTTGAGAAACCTGGAAAAGCTAAGGAATATACACCCATCAAGAAGTACAACATCTGGTAGTGAAGTCAGACTGGGACATAAAAACTGATCTCAGAGGATTCTGGAATACAAAAAAAAATTATCTCATCATTTCAAGCTTGAATTCAAATCATTCTCCAATGTTTAAAAAAACAAACTAATTGTTTTTGAACGGTCTCTGCCACAACCAATTAGCTTACAGTTCTTTTGATCAAGGAAGCCGTAGGCTAACCATGTTTTGAAATGACTACACTAACCATCAGCCAATTGTCAAGCGTATTGGTACACCACTGCACTGCAGAGTGTTGGTGAACTCCATGCATTCTTAATGGGGAATATGTTGCATTAATGTGCAGAGGGCCGGTCCAGCGGTCTGTGCCTGGAGAACCCATGAAGGAGAGAGATCCAAAAACAGAGTCTGGGACTCTACGGGGATCTCCAGTTTTGAAGGCTGAGATTGATGATAGTAGAGCATGCTATGGAAGTCTCACCTGGGGTGTGTGTTTGTTCTGTTCCCTGTGTCGGTATGTGTGCCTAATTCATTCCCTGATACTTGACCTCTTATTTAATTTTCCATTCTCTTGTTAACTGGTGAGGCCCCTGATTCCCTTGGTTCGACGCGTGGCCCCCTGTCCCCACACATACGGCATGTATGTATCCCTTTTCACCCCAAATCCCCCATTGTCTCCTCTGTTACAGCCATCGAGGGGCTAGCCTCCATATGGTGTAAAGTAAATAATTCATTGCATTTTTGTTGTTTTCACAGAAAGGTGATAATGCCTTTTTGTACCTGTCTCCTCCCTGAGGAGCCAGAAGAGCTAACGGAGACTAGCGCTATCGAGAGGTGGATACCGTGACTAGAGCAACTTTGCATATCATCGATGATAAAACTACGCAGCTGGCTTCACTTTTGTCACTTGAAAATTGACAGATTGTAAAAAACATTTCAGAATATAACTGTGTGTAGGTATTGTTCATTATTTCAAAATTGTATTTCTTATTTTAGCTTTTTTATACATGAAAACCCCAGGAAATATAGCATATATGCTGAACTCCAGTCATTTTCAAGCTCTTGACTAAACAACCCTCTAAATCCTCACTAAAAACTGTTATAAATTGAGTTGCTACACTTAACACTGACATCCAGCAGACTGCCTTATTAAAACATTGACTTGTTCGAAATCCCAACTTGAATTCCCTAAACAAGGTTTGTTTGACTTCCGATGACAACATGTTATTGCACTTGACTTAGAATAATGTCATGGGGTTACAGTGTCAATTTTATTCAGGCACTTGATTATATTAAAGGACAATTCCGGCACAAAATGAACCTAGGGGTTAATAACACATGAATACTGAGTCAACCATTCTTTTGGGTATAATTTCATGCTAATCGAATGTGCCCAGTTTTAGAGCAAACTGATAATTACCTCATAACGCTAGTTGTGAGGGCATGGATGAAGTAAAAATAAATCGTTATTTTATACCACTAACAAGGCTCAAAATAGCACCACACTTCCACGGTAGCATAATGAGGGTCCCTACATGCAAACCGAAGCATTGAGAACTTTATAAGTGTACAGACAGTTTATTAAAAATATACCAGTAATTTAAAAGACAGTACTGTTTGTGTATACAGGCAGCCGTCATCTTGGGAAAACAGACTCAACCAGTCGACCACGAACGCCGTGCTACGGTTTGCATCTAGGGACGCTCATTATGCTACCGTGGAAGTTTGTAGATATTTTGAGCCTTGTTAGTGGTATAAAATAGCAATTTATTTTTACTTCATCAATGCCCTCACAACTAATGTTATAAGGTAATTATCAGTTCACACTAAAAGTGGGCACATTTGATTAGCATGAAAATATATCCCATAGAATGTTTGACTCGGTACCCTTGTGTTATTAACCCCTAGGTTAATTTTGCGCTGGAATTGTCCATTAAGTTTAAAGTCAAAAACAGCAGAAGCCATACCATGATGTAATACAATGTTTTTTATTACAATTAAACTTCATACATGTTTATTGCTTTATATAGGTTATTGTTTCATAATGAATGTGTCCTTCTAAAATTATCCTGGATAAACACTGACCATTGCTTCTTCTAATAAGGGTGTTGTCACAGTTCAGCTAAACCACTCATGGTCTCTGCATTCTATACATTAATGTCATACATATCAGAAAATGGATGACCATTGTGACCAGTGATGCAATTCCAATATATATGGCATTATATCACACACACTACATCACCAACCACACACACACACACACACACACACACACACACACACACACACACACACACACACACACACACACACACACACACACACACACACACACACACACACACACACACACACACACACACACACACACACACACACACACACACACTTACACGAATGAAGAGGATCGATGAGTCCTGTGTTGAGTGTTGTATGTCGTTACATCAGTCTTATGACGCAGACCTTCAGTTCTTTTGTGAGTTTTCTATTTCAGGAAATAATGAGTGTAGTGCATCCATCATAATCTAAGAGGACAACATCCACAATCCATCCCATCACTGATGGAGACTAACTGGAGAAAGAGACTATTTACAGATTGAAGCACGCCATACTGAGAAAAAAGAGAAACAAATAGAAAAATGTTGGATACTTTTGTTGGGTTACCACATAATGTTTACCAACAAATGTTTAAGTACATTTGCAAATACACTCACTGGCCACTCCATTTGGTACAACTTGCTAGTACCGGGATGGTCCTCATTTGGCCTTCAGTACTGCCTTAAAGTGGTACAATGACAAAATGATATGATTTGTCCATGTTCCTGAATCATTTGAAGTAATTATTTGACTGTCTCACTCATTAGGCAGCTCTCTCACTCAGGAAGAGCAGGGGCGAGCTAACATGATTACTATAAGGTTTTATAGCTTTGTCCACATGAATGAGCTTGATACATCTTTGTGAAATAACAACTAATAATAACTATTCTCATGATAAATGAATATCCTTTCACTGAGAACGCCAAAATCGGGATGCCCAATAGGCTTTTGGTACATAACATACATTTTTCATGAAAACGTCAGTTGTGCGGTTTCAAACGTGCCTTTTCTGTCATCTCTGCCAAGGAGAAGGAAATACCAGATCGCATGCTTCTTCCCGGTCACAATGCTTGTGAGAAGATGCTTTCAAGTTGTAGAAAATGCAATCTTTTTCTAAATTTATACTTCAAAAGTTTCTAAACACAACATGCTGTACCATCGCTCTGTCAATTATATATTATTATTTGCTCTCCTGCATGTTTGACAATATCCTATTGACAAAGCAAAGTGTGACGTTCGAAAAGAAGCCTGTATATTTTTTTACACAATGTGTAAATGTCTAAACTTAACAAACTGATGTCTTCAGTGCCCAAGAGCATAACAAAAGTTATTAAAAGAAAAGGTGATGTAACACAGTGGTAAACCTTCAACTATTTTAGTGTGTTGCAGTCACCAGATTTGAAATTAATGTATATTTTCAAAATTAATTAAATTCACAAAGTAAATATCAAATAAGGGAATATACAATATTATTATGTAGGGAGTGAGAGAACATTATGAGAGACATTATGTTTCCAGTCTCTTGAACAAAAAGTTCCCATGACACGTCAATGTCATAACTTACTCAACACCAAAGTAAATGATCTTAGGATAGAAATGACTTATTTTGATACTGAGGAAAAAGGGAATATATTGATATCATGTTGTGAATGAGAAAACATTACGAAAACATTACGAGATGCAGTTAAATATTTCAACTAATTAGCTAGCAAACCAAACGCCAGCCAGCCTTGATCAATCCAGCTAGCTAGGTACTGTAGCAAACACCATGAATTTACATGAGACCATAGTTTTTCAAACATTAAACATATTGATTTGTAACCTCGGTTTATAGTGATATTTCATAACTTTTCTTTGAATGCCACAGCTTGCAGTCTTGAGTCTTCACTAATAGTAAAAAGATGCGCAGTAGTCTATATACAGTACTTAGTACACCTTTTCCACCCAGTCCTGTGCCACTTTGTCTATTAATCCTCTTATAAAACCCAGACCTCCTATGTGAATGTATGTTATGGTCCTGAAGGAAGGTGTCTGTGTAGAACTATCTAAATGGATTCCTAAGGGTGGGAGGTCCTTGATATAACAGCTTTTCACCAGCATGATTCTTTCATCACTGATCGTTAAACTTGCCAACAAAGATTACAACAACATTATGCTGGCACAAGTGCATATCTATGTTAATTTACACCCATTTTACACTGGACCAAGTGTTTGATGTTGAAGCCTTGTACACGTTCGTCATTCAGACATGCTGCCCAGCAGGGTGTTTCAGTATCACAAACTAAAAGATGGAGTGCTGTTTTATAGTTGTGCCTCTTTGATTTTCTTCTCCTCGTTTTGAGGTATAGAGCTCATGTTTTTGGCCTTGTTGCAGCAACTCCCAGTGGAACAAGGATGAAGATCGGGACTTGTGCCCAATGGAGATCCCGGTCTGCTACTAATTACACTACTGTAGTTTGCCCGACCAGGAAGTAGGCCGGATTAAACGTACTTGAAGCACAGTGACCCTCTGGTTAAAAATCACATTTGAGCTTGCCAGCACGCAACTTGACACAAGGAGTTCATAGTGCTTGATGTATCAAAACCCCTTCCGTCCTTTCAACCCAGCTGGTGGGGTCTCATGGGCGTGGTTAGTGCGCTGCAACAAGGATGTGAACCCAGGTTGTAAACAATGTACAGATAATAAGTTACCAGGTCAATAAAGTTTACTGAAATCAATTGAGCAACGGAGAGATGGAATAAAGTAAAATACTAACTTAGAAATGCAGACAGTGAGAAATTGATAGCGGGAGAGCGACCCGCATGAACAGAGAAAGAGTACAGCATTCAGTGTTTTTATTTTAAGATGCGAGCAAAAACGCGGCTCAAATCGTGGTGATAAATCAAACCTACAGGAATGTATTCTGCAATGTAACATAGCGGAGTGTTTAGTTATAAACTGACCCTGCTCTTTTATGGACCAAAAACATGAAACAAAGCTCTACTACCCTCTCTTGAAATCCTGCTTGCCTCCTTGACTCCCCCAAGACTGAACCCAGATCTCAAATCAATTGGATAGGTTGAATCCAATTTATAATCGCTCCTCCACCTTACCGTTTGTCTTTCCAGTCCTCTCAGATCTTGGGTGAAGAAGCAGGGAGCAGAGCGTCCCATTGGTATTTCAAACTCTGTGCATTAAGAGGTCCCCACCAACCCCAACTTCACATCCACTTTCTTTTCACACATTAACTGACTTTTCATTCCTCAACCTTAAAATCTCTTCTGTGCTAATGGACTTGATGAATTTGATTAGCTTTTCAATTCTGTCAGAACAAGGTTTACTTTCAATCCATCATGAGGTATTGGACTACCAACCAAGGAGAGAACGTGAACGAGATAAATTGGGACTGAATCCACACATCATCAACATTCAGAAAAAATAGATAATTATATGTTTCTAAGTTTCACCTGGAAGATTGCAGTGATTGCTCTCTGTCTGTAAAGAATGTGGAACATTCTGTACAAGAGCTATCGCCCCCACCCACTAATTTCTACTAAAGCAACAAATTAGAGGTACAGTATGCGAGGAAAATTGTAGAGACAAATGTTTCAATGTGCCACAAAACCGAGGTGTACTTAGCCTAATGCCAGGCCTACACAGCAAAAAGTCCAGTGTTAAATGAACACTCTCAAGGCCCATTTTTAGCGATGTAAGCACATGGCGTGAAGTGCATGGCGCAAGTGAGCTTTGGGCGTGTCCAAATCCACTTTTGCTATTTTGACAGTGGATTAAAGGTTGTAGACATGGGTCTGAGTCCAGAATCACACTTCACTGTAGGTCAAAGTATGACCTTTCTAGAGGCCAGAAAGTAAACTGTGTGCCAGGCGGACCTAAAACCCTATAGACTTTGAAGGGTTAAATAAAACGAAAAAGAAACAATGACCTAAATATAAAGTTACAAACAGCTTATTTATTTGATATTGGTATCTGATGGCAGGTAGTATGTTGGCCGACAGGGGCGAACCCCATGCAACTTAAGAAAACACATGCAAATAGACAAAACACAAGCAAAACACAAGCAAAATGTATTCATTTGACAACACATGCGCAGCATTTAGCAAACATGCTGCAGATACACAAAACACAACCAAATACATAAATGCGCTGCAAATAGAGAAACGATGCAAAAAGAAAAGCACACAAACCCCGCAAAACAAATGCAACAAAAATACTGCATCCAGTTTAAACATAGGAAGCGCTCCGGACCACTAGGGGGCGCTAGTATGTTGTTTTGCGGGGTTTGTGTGCTTTTCTTTTTTGGGGGGATTTTAGCCAAATTGTAGAAAAAACAGCCAAATGTTTATTGACGTTATGACTAAGTTTACAATGAATTAGATTCATTTATTTTCCAACCGCTTATATTTTGTATGTTTTTTGCGCAACAGTTAAAAGGAAACATCAGTTCATTCTTTTTCCACACTTTCCATCCTTGAGCGTTAATGTTACTGATATAAATGAATATTGATTGGTGCATCATCGTGCCCATTCTTTAGTCTCCCTCCTGCTTCCGAGAACAACAAGCCTAAAATATGCACAACATTTTGATATTGAATTAAATCAATGTCTCAGAATGTTGGTTTTCAATTATTCATGTTGTAGCCAAAAGACCTCTGAATCCGAAACTATAACACACTTCACTGTAGGTCAAAGTATGACCTTTCCATAGGTCTAAAGGTCAACCTTGTGCCAAGGTCCCCAGACGCTCGCTATGTGCGTGCACATGTGAGTTAAGAGCAAACCCTAAGGACAGGCAGATAAAAGGCTAAACATGTTTCCCCGGTAACTTCCACCTGTGATATATGTCACAAACAGAGCTTCATTTAAAGTACAGTAATACAATTTAATTTCAATAATAGACATACAATTATAACATTTCACCTGATTACAAATAACATATCAAGATTATGTGTCAGTGTAATATCCTCCATTCATCAGTAAAATTTAACTATAAAATATATATTAACATCACGGCTTTGGCAATGAAAATGTATGCCTGGAGTATCGGTTAAGATTGACTGCCAAGAATAATTAATACAAGAGGTTTAATCTTCTACATTAAAACGTAACACTCGCCACAATGCAATTAAAGCATAATTAGTAAGAAAACGCTACTTTTAAGATTTTCCGTATTTTTGGTTTCTGTCAAATAGCACATTGTTTGTGTAGACAGAGTTTACTAAAAATAAAGGTTTTCTACAACTCACCTTCTGGTGGCTGCGTTTTTGCCTCTCTGTACACAAACAATGTTCTCAATGCTTGAGTTCAAGTGTACAGCTCCTGGTGATACTTCAAGCAAAGTTTAATGTTGTGTCGAGCCTTATTAGTGTTTTAAAAATAGTGATTTTGATGCTATCATAGTAGTGCCCCTATCACTGTTATTCAAAAGGCGATTTGACCAAATCCAAAAATACGGAAAATCTTAAAAGTGCTGTTACTGTCCTAGTTATGCTTTTAAGTGAAAGTTTGACTCGGGTACATTACAAAAAAGACCCTAGGTTGCATTTTGGCGAGAGTTACGCTTTAAGGCAGGCCTATTCAAATCTGGCCCTCGAAGCCAGTTCCACTCCATTTTTTAATTGCAACCCTTTAATCTGTGACTTATTTAGTTCTGCTACACCAGATGTGTGCAAATAATGATAAGGAAGAACAGAAAACCAGCAGGCTCCGGCCCTTTTGGGTAAGGTTTGAATTACCCTGCTTTAAGGTATTGTTGCCAACTGTTCTGTGTTCTCAAAATGGAATCACTTTCTTCTGGCTATAACAATGAAGACAAGCAGAAACAGAATTGCCATATTACTTTAATTAAATTGATTCTAACACAAATAAGACAACAGGATTGTCTCCGTGGATCTTTTCATATATTTTGGTAGCTACCTGTAGAGTGAAACGTATCGTGCAATCATGTACCATATTCCATTATTTTTCCCTTCATGGGACCCTTATGAAAACACCAAATGCTACTGTAATCAACCCACTGGCTGTTGTGGTGTATAGTTGGTCTGTTGTCTCTTCCCTCGGATGGTGTCTGCGAGGAGGGTGGTCGACTCTGACTCCTCCATCCTGTGTATTAGCTCCTCTAAGGAAGCCAGCTGTACTGAATGGGTGTCAGTTGATGGAAGAAGATGCCAGCCACCAGCATGTACACCTATTTATCCTGAAAAAAACATTTCTTCTTTCCACAACAGAAATAAGTATGAAATGTATTTGCTTTGTGTGTTTTTGTTGCCTATGACAAGTTGTGTTGGGTCATTATGGCATCACCATGCACCTTTTAAAGGTTTTGGTTAAATGTAAAGGGCAAATCTTGGTTGGACCTTGTATGCAAACTGACAACTGGTAAAACAAATGGCCACTGTTCAGTGGCGGGCCGTGTATTTTACACCTAGGCCTTCACTATCTTCCCAAAATGAAAACGCATTATAATAACCTCACAATGACATTCTAGGGCTATAGGTTATTGTCATTCGGGATATAATGTACCCCATATTCATAGTGATGATAAGTTTATTCCACTCCGTAAAGGTTATTTAACACGAGGCTCAACACCTATGAGACTTACAATACGTTAATTGACCCGACACGACTGAAACCATATGAATGTAAAACTATGCATTATTAAACGCACATCGAGGTTTACCACGCACACTCAAAGGCACAGCCCACTAAGACCCCTGAATCTAAAAACCAAACCTTATATATACGATCTGCACATGCGTCACACCAATAGTGATCTAAAACAAGCAGTAATAATTAACAAGTATTAACAGGCCTGGCGCCAGGATGAAGTGTGTCTGTTTATCTCCCCCTGCATGAATACAAATACAGTACATGCACTAAGCCCCGTTAAGAACCTTTAAGGCTAGGGATAGGCCGATACCACTTTTTATGGAATGAGTACAAGTACAGAGTATTTCATTTTGGGTACTTGCTGATACGAGTACCGATAGGAGTACTTTTAAGAACTATGCCAAATGTCACATTTATCAAGCTAAAATACGCTATTTCTTAGATGTTGATCTGTACATATCCAGAAGAACATAATTTACATTGCAAGTCAAGAATGTGTAATATTTATTAGATGTCAATGGTTTACGTTTCCTTCCCTAATTAAGTGAGAGAAACACGTTTGTAAACGCGAACGCAATAGACGTCTGTGTTCAAATTTGCCCTAATTAAGCATTGCAGAAATGTGTAAGATGAGAATGTCTGTTTGAAGTGACTTTCTCCAAAACAGGGATAATTACCTAATCATATTATTCTGTTAAGTTATTTTATCGTTTTATTATAATCGGTACACAATTAGCTGTACTATCAATGTAATCTATTGAACAAAATATAAATAGGCTACATCGTATTTCTTTTAAGTTATATTTCTTAACGTTAGTATGTCAGAACTCAGAAATACCACTATTTTGTTCACCCAGAAGTTTTGCAAACTACCGGCATTTGTCTTTCAGAGGCTAGGTCCGGGGCGTTGCTCATCCCGTTTTCTACAGTTACAGTATGCACCGAATTGCATCCTTCATTCTTTCCTGTACTTAAATGTACTGGTATCAGTATCGGCCCATTCTTAGTTAAGGCCCTGCTAGTAAAAATATATAAAAATCCATCAAACTCACCAAAGCTGCTCATTATTTGAAAACAAAGTCCTTTCTCTTTTAAAAATAATTCTATGACGCAGTTGTACAGCACATCTTTGCGTTAAGTTCCAATAAAAGATCTTGCCCAGTGCTGAGAGTCGATTCTGCCCAGTCCTATATTCGCCACCAAAGCTACTTCTTCACCTCCATCTGCCATTCTGCTAAAAGTAAAAAATCTAACAATCTAAAAATTGAAAGTTTAAAGAAATCGGAGAAGGGAGAGCTAAGCTGGGAGAGCTAACCTAGTTCTTGTTCGGATGGCAAACTTATTTTTAATAAGTTAACTTTATTGAACTTTATTTAATAACTTTATTGAACTGCCCCTCCCATCAGCAACATAAACAATTCTGACGTAAGGCTAAGCTTGCAGAAACACTTTACTTGGTCAAAGAACACACCCAATATGGTAAATTCGAAATCTGATTGGTTAAAAATATGACAATCAACAACATGGTCCTGATGGGCTTCAACAGCAGACGGTATTCACTCGGAATTCTGAAGGCCCTAGTCTACCCGGAGACAACACAGATGAAAAAATCTTATTGGATAAAAGCTTTCATTTATATGAGCTGCGCTAAAAGCAAGGCAACTAAAAAGAACGTACTTTAGCAATGAAATCACCATATAGACTATTTTAAATGAACTTTGTAAAATATATATTATTAAAAAATATATTAAAGAAGTACAAAAATACATTTCTTATTCTGATTATCTTTGGCCCTGCAGAGAAGGCCTTGTACTTGACCTGACGGCCCACCACTCAATCAAATTCAATTAAATTTATTTTATAAAGCCCTTTTTACAACAGCAGTTGTCACAAAGTGCTTTGACAGACACCCGGGCCGAGACCCCCAAAAGCAAGCAACACAAGTGATGCACAGTGGCTAGGAAAAACTCCCTAGTAGGAGGGACCTAGGAAGAAAACTAGAGAGAGGCCAGACTCAAGGGGGTGGCCAGTCCTCTTCTGGCCACTGTTATATCTGACAGGAATACTACTGTACCTATTAAGTTTTTTATTTAATTTGAAAGTAGCCCTTCTATAATCTGACAATCAATTTTTTGGAAATATTTGAGAAATACCACCTTTATATTCCACCGAAGATTAACATTCCTGACCTGTGCCTGACTCAGCCCGAACATTTCAATCACCCAGGAGTTACATTTCTGTCATCTTATATTATTTGTTTATTATTTTGTTATTGCATGGTCAGTTATCTCTTTCTACCAGCTTGCATAGACAACTGGACTTCAAATGTGAATAACAATTCAGCAGTATTTTATGCTAATTTATACGGTGCATAGCTTCACAAAACTACTTAGAAAGTATAAGCCTACTGAAAGAAAAGTGGCTACACGACATATACCTGCATATGCGTTCCACTAAAACACTGTTTTGGTCCATTTTCTAATACCCTAGTAGTACTGCTCTGGATCGTCAAGAATAAAAGCTAATTTGCTTTTTCCCAAGAAGCTTTCAGTACATTTGTTAAATACTACGCGATCTCCACAAGGAGATATTATCAGCCACATTAACACACATAAAGCCTGTATGAATATTACACTCATATTTATCTGACATTGGAGAGATTGCTTTGGATGAATCACAAGCTTCGGTGAATCTCATGTGGTTGTGATTGATACACATAACTGAACAGCGATTGCATAATTTCATAACAAATGTGCAACTCATTTTCAAAAGACAGGTGTTAGCACTTTGCAAAACAATACCCCATAAATGAATGGAGAATAACAACAACAGTAAGTCTAAAACAAATCATGTATGCTTGAGAAACCAGAGTGGGAATTAAGCTGGACCAAATCTGTTGAAGTCCTCGACTCCTTCCAATCCCAAAAACAGAGGCAGCGTGAAAGAGTGACCCTCTGGCTGTGAATTTAAACAGGTTTGAGGGTTGGGCTGGCCTGGGCTGCACCTGGCCATATGGCACAGAGGGGAAGAGGTATGGAGAGCTCTCCTGGCATAGTGCTGGAGATGGAAGCGGAGAGGGCGGTTCACCTGGCAGATGGATGGAAATAAAGCCAGTAAGGAAAAGAAGGACATGGAGAGGGACAGAAGGAAGAGTGAGGGAAGAGCTCATCTGGCAGTGGGCTGGAGAGGCAGGCCCAGAGGATGGGGTGAGAGTGAAATGGTTCACCTGGCAGAAGGTTGGAGAAACAATGAGAGTGGGAGGACTGGAAACAGGAACGGAGATGAAAGTTCACCTGGTTGAGCACTAGATACAGAGAAAAGGAGAGAGCGGGGATGGTTGAAATAGGATGGAGAGAATGAAATGGACGGCAGCAACTGTGTCTTGGCAGAAGGTTGAACATGAAATGGGGGGGGGGGGGGGCAGGGAGGGAGGGTCACCTGCCACAAACCTGGAAATAGAGGCAATCAGGGCGGAGGATAGGGGGAGCTTACCAGGAAGAGGCCTGGATATGGGAGAGGGGAGCTCACCTAGCGTGTGGCTGAATTTGAAGCCTCTGGGCTGGGCTTGGGTCCCTATGGGAAGTGGGTCCCTCGGACACAGAGATCCAGGCAGCCTCTCCTGTCCTGTCAGGAGTGAACTGGGTCCAGACCCCCGGGGCTAGGGAACTGGGCCGCCCTTCTTCATTGTTAGGTGCGAGAGTGAGAGCAGCGTGACCTAGACTATTTATAAACACCCCCGTTATTCTGGACCTCCTTCAACATACACACAGGTGCAGACACGTACACATACACAGGTGCAAATATGTTTACAAAGTAGGGCTGCGAAACAAACAAAAATAGAAGAAAAATGCATAATTAACCCACATTTTTATTAATTTGTTGAAATTTGACACTTAATCAAGACGTTGACATTGTAAAAGTGGTGCATTGAATTAAATAAAACACCAGAACCACCTTTACAAAACTGTACAACAATATTATTAAACACACAATTTTAGCTTTCTCGTTATTCTCTTCTAATATATTGTCTCTTTCTTTCTCTCACACAAATCATACTGTCATCTCTTTAAGTAGTACTGACTAAAAGTCTTTTTCTGAAATATTTAGAACATGATGAAAATGTAGTTATCTAAGAAAATTACATAATTAAATGCTCAGCAAAAATGTCCCTTTTTAAAAATCTAAATGTAGTACATCAATTTTCTCATATTAAATCAGAGTGCTGCAAACATGGCTTTGACCTTATAGATAACTTTGATTTGTTCTGGGAAAGACCCTAATTTCTGAAGCAGGATGGTATACATCCAAAGTGCAATAATGCTGTCCGGAAATATTGCTGCAGCACTTACAGTAGGAAATAAGGATGTGGATGAAAGAGCATTTCTTATTTCTAAATCATACAAAAACTGAAATGCTAATTTTAAGTCAAAAGAAAAAACATGTTTTGCTGTCAGATCTCACAATGAACTTGGATGGAACTTGGACAGTGATTGCAAAAAACTCTGCGAGGGACCTTGGTGTTATTCTGGACTCCGATCTCTCTTTTGATGAACATATAAAGCACATTTCAAGAACAGCCTTTTTTCATCTTCGGAACATCGCTAAAATCAGAAACATTCTATCAAATAATGACGCAGAGAAACTAATACACACGTTTGTTACTTATAGACTATATAGTAATACTAACAACCCACACAAATATAGACCAACTGGTGTTTTTGCAAATGATATTAGGGATCATTGTTCAATAGTTTGTTTTATAAGCACTAAACAACAACACGCAGACCCTCGCCTAATTACGAAAATACATTTTAAACATTCACAGACTGAGTTCTTGCAGAATGTATTTTATTCTGAGCTTTCTCCGTAAAGGAATTTCCAGAACCGGATTTGACTCGGGACTACTTTTCATCCATTTGTATCCATGTGTCAATAGACACACCCCTATCATAGAGTGCAGAATTGCACAAATTTCTGGTTCGCAAAAAAGCTATCTGAACTCTTTAGGCATAGAAATTAGGCCTAGGCAGTTTCTGTTTTCACTAGACTCAGTCATTTAGTCATGGTCAACTGTGGAGAAACACAGTTTGTAAATGATGATGAGTCATCCTTGTTTCTGTGAGAATAAAGGAACAGCAGTCTATCTTGTTCTGTGATTACAGCTTTTCTAGTTCACCAAGTTTGTTCTCCAATGATAGGACATTGCCAGCTCAAAACATGAGACAGCTTATATAATAATCCTTTAGAAGAGAGATAAGTGTGTAGCGTCTGATTCATTATCCACAACTGATTGACTGTCTTATCAGATTATTTCACATCCATTTTGGGACATAAATATTTGCACAAGTATAACTAAATTATTTAAACGTTTGATTGGAACACTGCAAACTGCTTGCCCTTCTGTCAACATCTTTAAACAGGGTTTTGTTACATCAGGAAGAGGGAATAAATGAGCCATTTAGAGGTTGGGGAGGAATACATCCAGGTTTATCGGCTGCAACGTGATCTCCTAGAAATCCGTGATACTACCACGGACACTTAACTTCAAAGTCCGTGGCAGTTCCACGGAATGTCCGAAAATTCCGTGACACTGCCACGGATTTAGAAGTTAAGGATCCGTGGCAGTTTCATAGACTCGCATGATGACGTAGCAGAGTGTAAATATCGTACAATTTGTAGGTTGGCAGGTGGGCGGGCGTAAAAACATGCGACTAACGTACCAAAGATTGCGAGTTCGAATCCAGGCGGACACTTTACATGTATTCTGTTTTCTATTCCAACGCGATGCAGACGTGTTGCAAACGTGCTTTTTATCATTTTTTACTCCCTAAATACAAGTTACATCGAGTTAACAGCAAGGTTTCTGAGTGGTTAAGGTTAGGTTAGGGGTTTGGGATACTCCCTAAATACTCCCTAAATAACATACCAAAGATTGCGAGTTCGAATCCAGGCGGACACTTTACATGTATTCTGTTTCTGTTCCAACGCGATGCAAACGTGCTTTTTATCATTTTTACTCCCTAAATACAAGTTACATCGAGTTAACAGCAAGGTTTCTGAGTGGTTAAGGTTAGGTTAGGGGTTTGGGAAAGGCTTACATCGAGTTAACAGCAAGGTCTCACTGTGCGCCAATTGCAGACTTTTCCGTGAAACTGTCACGAATTCTGATGGTCATACTCCGTGGCAGTTTCACGGATTTCTAAGAGATCAGGCTGGTTTATCAATACTACATACAGGGCTAAAGATCAGGTAGGGAGGAGCTTGATCAGATGTTTTCATGGCATCCAGGACTGTTTCATAATCCAAATCATACACTATGACTGTATTTAAGCGGTGTTGGGAGATCAAATAAAGGATTGTATTTTCATACTTATATTCTAAATAAAATTTGTGTTATTCAAAATCCAAAAGGTGAATGCTATTCACTTCAATGGTGGGTTTTGGGTAAAACAGGAAACACAGTTCGAACTGCACTGCGTTTAACATAAGATGTTTTGCTACAGAAATGCCATTTCTTAATTCTTGCACAGCAATACGATAGCAGCATCTGACAGGTGGGAGTTACTGAGGAGTGGCTAATGCAAATTTGTTTAATGAGATGAAAGTGAAATCTACATTGGATTTTGTACAGAGCAAGGCAGATTTATTACCTTCCCCAATGTTGTCAGGTTGGAAGCCTCTCTGTTGGCTACTGCACACATTTATACTTAATATCAAATAGGAATAGTAGGAAAGACAGAGGAGTGTTTTGAAATAACAGAAGGCAGAGTTTAACTCCATGCTGCGCTAGAGTTGTGTTCACTAAAAGCAGCAGCTTAGACCGCTGGACCCCCCTAGGCCAACTAGCTTCTAATTTAAAATGTCATTTCACCATTTGTGTTGAGTTTGCTAGTAACACACAAACTTCTCCGGCACCTCTTGACCCAGCTTAGCAGGTATTTGGTCTTTACAGCATCCTGAGAGTTTCCTGTGAAGTTATTTTCTGCAGAAAGACACCATTTGCCCTGACTTTGTTTGGTTGTCTATAGCAACACCCATATACTGTAGGCTGTTGGCAATTAATTAGGCTCTCTTTAAATTCAGACAAACAGATGTTACTTTTGATCAAAAAGTATGTATATGTTCTAAATTTTTATTTGAAAAGCTGACCCTTTTGCCCAACTTGATCGCAGTGGCCAAATGGCTGTTTTTGCAAATACAAAGCATTGAATATGCAAGCATTTGGTCTAGTCTCTTTTGATGATGCATTTATCTATGAGGTTCTACAGGATACTGCATAGGCTAAAAAACTGTTCCATGTGGTAAAAGACATGAAAGAGAACTATTCTTGTATTATAGTTGCTGTATGGTACATCTCCTAGAACTGGATATTACCACCACAAGAAGGTTTCAGGTTTGACAGATCCCTTGATGAGGAGGACCAACCATCTATCATGCAGCGACACATGGGGTAGGGTGCTTTAGTCAGACCCACTGTGGTTCTCAAGAGAGCATATGGGGTTTAAGATCAAATGTGTAGGGCTTGGCTAGGAAACCAACAATCCTTTTGACATTGTGGGGAAGAGAACAAGAGGATGGAAGAAGAAGTGGCAGACAAGGAGAAGGAGAGAGAACAAATGAGAGAGAGAACAAGGAATGGAAGGGAGACAGACCAAGGTAACCCAGTCATCCTTGTCCTCACCACCAGGGGAAATCTCTCTAACTACAAGGTTAATTAAGCCCTGAAATGAGATCAAGAAGCTTTCTTTTCCAGCTCATTAACTAATTACAATCTCACACACACACACAAACCACACTGTATTGTTCTCTGTCTCTTTTTCATATTGGGCAGGCTGTAATAAGTTGTCAGTGTTTATCAAATACCTAATCATATCGGCTAACTGTCTAGATGTCTAGATTTGCGGTCAAGATTGGTTTCCAGTAACAATACATTTGTAAACAATATTTAATCAGTCTTATTCAAATTGGAATAAAAATTTTAACAGTATTGTTAATGCCTCCAGCCAAATTGAGATGTGACTACACTTTACTTTCCTGCTTGGGTTATATCAAACATTTGGGAATCCAACAGCGTCCAATATACAGGTGTATGCAAAAGTTTAGGCACCCCTAAATATTTCCATGTGTTTCAATCATAAATATTTGAATGTTTGGATCAGCAATTTCATTTTGATCTATCAAATAACTGAAATATGTCAGTAGTTCATGAGGTTTATTGGATGAACAGAAAATGTGCAATATGCATCTAAACAAAATAATAAATTTGGGCACCCCAGCAGAAATATCACATCAATATTTAGTTGAGCCTCCTTTAGCAGTTGCTTCCTATAACCTGTAATGAGTGTCTGGATTCTGGATGAAGGTATGTTGAATCATTCCTCCTTGCAAAACATCTCCAGTTCAGTTAGCTTTGATGGTTGCCGAGCATGGACAGCCCGCTTGAAATCACCCCACAGATTCTCAGTGATATTCAGGTCTGTGGACTGGGATGGCCATTCCAGAACATTGCACATGCCAGATTAAATCTTGAGCAGTGTTTTGGGTCGTTGTCTTGTTGAAATATCCAGCCCCGGCATAACTTCAACTTTGTGACTGATTTCTCTACATTATTCTCAGGTATCTGCTGATATTAAGTGGATTCCATGCAACCCTCAACTTTCACAACATTCCCAGTTCCAACACTGGCCACATAGCCCCACAGCATGATGAAACCTCCACCAAATTTTACTGTGGGTAAGTGTTTGTCTTGGAATGCTTTGGTCTTTTGCCACCATGTACAATGCCCCTTGTTATGACCAAATAACTCCATCTTTGTTTCATCAATCCACAGCACCTTCTTCCAAAATGAAGCTGGCTTGTCCAAATGTGCGTTTGTATACCTCAAGCGACTCTGTTTGTGGCATGTGTGCAGAAAAGGCTTCTTTCGCATCAATCTCTAATACAGCTTCTCCTTGTGCAAAATGTGCTGAATTGTTGGACAATGCACAGTGACACCATCTGCAACAAGATGATGTTGTAGGTCTTTGGAGGTGGTCTATGGGCTGTTTTTGACCATTTTCACCATCCTTCGCCTTTGCCTATTTGATATTTTATTTGGCCTGCCACCTCTGGCCTTACCAAGAACTGTGCCTGTGGTTTTCCATTTCCTCACTTTGTTTCTCACAGTGGACACTGACAGCTTAAATCTCTGCCATAGCTTTTTGTAGCCTTCCCCTAAACCATAATGTTGAACAATCTTTGTTTTCAGGTCATTTGAGAGTTGTTTTGAGGCCCCTATGTTGGCACTCTTCAGAGGAGAGTCAAAGTGAACAAAACTTTCAATTGGCCACCTTAAATACCTTTTCTCATGATTGGATGCACCTGTCTATGAAGTTCAAGGCTTAATGAGCTCACCAAACCAATTGTGTGTTCCAGTTAATCAGTGCTAGGTAGTTACAGGTATACAAATTAACAAAATGACAAGGGTGTCTACATTTATTCACCTGTATAATTTCATTTTCATGCATATTGCACATTTTCTGTTAATCCAATCAACGTCATGTCACTACCGAAATATTACTGTCTTTCAGTTATTTGATAGATCAAAATGAAATTGCTGTTCCAAACACCCAATTATTTATACATGGAAATCATGGAAATTGTTAGGGGTGCATAAACTTTTGCATACAACTGTATTGTTGACCTTAGAGGCCAGATAAACTCATTAGGTGTGCCAAACAGCATGTCCTAGACACAACATAATCAGTCTCTACTGAACTGCTACTGAATCGCCGTAGCAACCTATTCAATCTTAACATGTGCCAACTGTTAAAACAGTAGGTGTTGCAATATGAACACAGTTCCAATCTTGCACCCCTAGCATGGACCAAAACAAAAACAGTGATCATGGAACCATTGAAAAGTTAAACTTCAGAAAGGTATATGAGAACAGCTACAATCCACTGTTCTGTTGAGATTGTTATGGCTGCCAGGGTTTCAGCAGTGAAATAGGCTCATTCACGTTTAGGGAGAGCAAAGGGGCAAGGAGCAGAAAAGTGACCTGTTTTAGACCTGTGGTTTTTAAGCAAGTCAGGAGAACAAAGCAGGTATCAGTTCAATCGTGGCTTCGGGGTGGATGACCCTACTTCACACAGCGGACGGCACACGTGAACCCGCACGGTCATACAGTACGTGCATTTTGTACACAAAAACACAGTGCACACACTGATCACTCAACGATCACATACACACACAAACACTGATGGTTGGATAAATACTGTCTTGCAAGATTGACACTAAGCATCTATCTGTTTTGCTAATGCACAGGTAATTGGCACATACTTGATAAACACTGGGCTGGGCAAAATATACACAGGTAACACTCAGGACTGAGAAAAAAAGCCAGGTTTTGGTGAAATCTCTGACACCAGAGTTGAAAACCGGCATGAAAACTGCTGGACTTTAGCTAAATGAGTACAACGCAAGTAAATACATCCAACTGGTCTCTCACCAATAATAATACCTCCCATATACAGAACTTTGTTAATCTTCGCAGCGTATCTGCATCGACTCATCTGCAGTGATCCAATTTTTTGTTAAAATCCAATATTGTGTAGCAGAGTTTAGTTACTCTGTATTGAATTATTAAGACATTGTGTGTGTGTGTTGCATTCATGAAGCATGCACTCCTTCTCTTTCATAAACCTTTGTCTTCTCTCTCTCTGTCCATTTGTCTTAATTAGAGCATATCTGCTCAGGTATTGTAGCCACAGCCTATAAATACACATGGGCCCATTGCTGCTCTCTCTCAGCTTTCTACTGCTCAATTCTCTGTGTCTACCTCTCTATTCCCTCTCTCTCTCTCTCTCTCTCTCTCTCTCTCTCTCTCTCTCTCTCTCTCTCTCTCTCTCTCTCTCTCTCTCTCTCTCTCTCTCTCTCTCTCTCTCTCTCTCTCTCTCTCTCTCTCTCTCTCTCTCTCTCTCTC
>JACXGM010008445.1:0-23081 GCA_016801145.1 Umbra pygmaea | reverse complement strand
TTTTAAAATCAACCCCATTAGTAGTACAGGACTATTTGATACAGTACCTAACTAACCTGCTTTTAAAATCATCCCCATTAGTAGTACAGGACTATTTGATACAGTACATAACTAACCTGCTTTTAAAATCAACCCCATTAGTAGTACAGGACTATTTGATACAGTATCTAACTAACTTGCTGCTTGTCTCCTGGTGGCTCCTTGCCTGCTGCTTGTTGTGTTATGTCTAAAGTGACTGCTGCCATGTTAACATAATAGACATGTTTAATCTCACAGCTAATACTGGCCGAGGAATTTGTTACACATGGCTGATCAAACATGGTGCCTTCTCTCTGTAGGCTATGTCATGCAGCAAGCAGTGTTCACAAACACAATGTTACAGGGTAATGTTGCTAACTGTCTTTAGTAGTGGTGTCCATCAACAGAAGTGACTGGGTCATTTATCAAGCTGCACAGGGTTGTCAACACCTCTTTGTTTGCCTTCCTGTTCTGTCCTCTGTGCTCTCTGATTGGCTCATCCTCACTTTATGCTCTCCGATTGGCTCATCCTCACTTTGTGCTCTCTGATTGGGTCATCCTCACTCTGTGCTCTCTGATTGGGTCATCCTCACTCTGTGCTCTCTGATTGGGTCATCCTCACTCTGTGCTCTCTGATTGGCTCATCGTTACAGAACGGGCCAATGTTTCTACGTCCAAAAGATGTTCAGCATGTCATCTGTACTGACAAGTGTTCATGAAATCACACTGCACGGCCAGCAAATAATTGAACCTTGAATTTCTATCAAACATTCTAACCCAGAATGTTCTAGACACTAGGGGCCTCTTTTTCCCGTTTCTGATTTGTGAAGAGAAATAAAACCTGAATCGATGATGTGATAATACTTTATTTCTGTCAGTAATCAACAGAATAATCATATTACCCACTATACTCTATATTCCAATTTATCTTTTCATATCATCCACAACAATAGACCTATTATTATTTTGTCGCTACTGATGATTCCCTCTTAACCTTCAGAGATGATAATTTCCTACACTTACTCAAATTGTCTCTCCAATAGTTAATTGTTCCTCAGTTTTCTTTATGTTAATCGAAGTGGCTGGTTGTTACAAGTCTTTGAGAAGAATGGACAAAATAGCTTTTTTATTAACGTTTGGGAATCATTACTGACTCCTGCTAATTAATGTGAGAATATGTACCGGTACAAGTGCATTTTATTTAGTTAGTGCGTAAACCCAAGTTCATGGATTTGACAAGTGCAGTTGTAAGGGTGTGACGAGGCTCTGAGGTTTTGACAAACCCCCTACTTGAGTGATGGAAAATTCTGGGCTGTGAAGTAAAAGTGGAAGAAAAACAGGCTTAAAGGTCTCCTAGGTGGTGATCTGGTTTTAAAGTCCCCCCCAGCGTTTCCTGACAGTTTTTTTTAGGTCAGCATTCCTAACGTTACTTTCACAAGTGGCCCCCCATGTGCCTGGCTGGCTAACTGCAAACCTACATCCCCTTAGCCTACCTATGTAGACTATTCGACTAGGCTGTTAAGTGTGTGTGTGTGTGTGTATCTATGACGATGTGTCTTGAAATACCCCATTGTGGCTCTATATTGTGATTTTTCCTGGTTTTTGGGGGTTGGCTGAAGAGCGGTGGGAGAAGGCTTATGGAAAAAGTTGTTCTTTGATAGTCTAGAGATGTGTTGCATCACACTGACCTGGACTTATGGGGGCAAGCGGATGCGAAAACTGCATGTGATTTTTTGTGTGCATGTTGTGTCCATATTTAGAAAATAGAACCATACAAATAAATCTGCTGCATTAGGAGCTATTTCTTAGAGCTCAGTTAATCCACTAACTGTTATGGCGTTTTTCCACTACATGGTACCTCCTCAACTACTCGCTTTCTTTGGTTTTCCGTTATGAAATTAAGTCCCTGGTACATGCTAACAGGTACTTTTTTTTAGTACCAGCTCATTCTAGGTTCCAAGCAAGCTGAGGAGGTACCAAAACATGACGTGAACTTGCAGACTAAAAACAAAAATCTGCAATGCAAAACTGAGGCGTCGGGACGTCGAGTCGAGATGAGGCGCGTTGAGCTGTTACCAGCAGTGGAAAATTGACTTTAGTCCTCAGTTAGTCCAATAACTATGTTAGTCCTTGGTTAGTCCAATTACTACACTGCTTACGAAAATTATGGAACACTAAAATCACACATCGGGTCTCAATAACTAAACATACTAAACATCAAAATCTTTACTGTATGTTGTGTAATTTGTGGAGAACAAAATGTCAACAATTGTCGATGGAAAACAAAATCACCAACCGATTTCAGGGATGGATTAAAACCGAAGTAAACAATTGAAATCATAGACTGTTCCAACTTGCGTGAATTTGATCACGGCAACTCATAATGTGACTCAGTAGTGTGTATGGCCCCCACGTGCCTGTATGCAGTCCCGACAATATCTGGACATGTTCCTGATGAGACGGTAGATGCTGTCCTTGGAGATCTCCTCCCAGACCTGGATCAGGGAGTCAGTGAGCTCCTGGAAAGACTGTGGCTCTACTTGGCGGCGTTGAATGCCTCGATACATAATGTCCCAGAGGTTCTAAATTAGATTCAGGTCTGGGGAATGTGAGGGCCAGTCAATGGCATTAATGGCATCCAGGAACTGCCTACACACTCTGGTCACATAAGGCCGGGCATTCTGCTGCACCAAGAGGAACCCAGGGCCCACTGAACCAGCGTAAGGTCTGCCGATGGGTCTGAGGATTCAGCAGTCAGGGTACCGTTGGCTAGCATGTGGAGGTCTGTGCAACCCAACAAGGATATGCCTCCACAGACAATCATTGACCCACCGCCAAACTGGTCATGCTGGATGATGTTGCAGGCAGCATAGCGTTCACCATGCCATTCTCCAGACTCTTTCAAGTCTGTAGCATGTTCAGTGTGAATATGGCGCCGATGGTGGGCCTACCAATTCTGGTGTTCTCTGGTGATTGAAAATCGAGCAGCACTGTGCTAGGCTGTGAGCACAGGTCCCGTTAGGGTCGCAGATGGCTCAGTGGGTAGGGAGTCAGACTTGTAGTCAGAAGGTTGCCAGTTCGATTCCCGACTGAGCCAAATGTTGTTGTGTCCTTGGGCAAGACACTTTACCCTAATTGCTTCCAGGTCGTTGCTGTAAATAAGAAATTGTTCTTAGTCAACTTACCTGGTTAAATAAAGGTTAAATTAAAAAATTAAAATTAAATAGAGGATGTCAGGCCCTAGTGCCACCCTTATGGAGTCTGTTTCTGAATGTTTGGTTAGATAATTGCACACCAGTAGCCCACTGGCAGTGTTCCTCCTGTTCCTCCTTGCACAAAGGAGCAGATACCAGTCCTGCTGCTGGGTTGATGCCCTTCTACAGCCCTGTCCAGGTCTCCTTGTGTAATGGCCCATCACCTGGTATCCCCTCCATGTTCTTGAGAGACTGTACTCAGAGACACAGCAAACCTTCTTGCGATGGAACGTATGGTCGTGCCATCCTGGAGGAGGCAGGTACTGCCTCATGCTACCAGTAGTGATAAGGACACTAGCAAAATGCTGAAGAATAATCAGTCAGGAAGTATAAGGAGAGAGCAATTGTCTGTGGCCCCAACTTGCAAAACCATTCCCTTTTTGCACCAAAACAGGTGACATTGTTGCTTCTTAAATGGACAGATTGATGTCCCTGAAGTTTAATTGACTCAGTGTTACACTGGGATGATTGCGTGTTCCCTTAATTATTTTGAGCCGTGTGTATTTTATATCAAATATGGATCTTTACATTAGGTTAAGGTCACAAAGTCACAACTGACAAAATGTATTACTATGAATACAAGCCAATATCAAGGTAAGCATTTCTGTATTCGCTTGAGCGAGAGAAGAACTGTTCACCAGAGTGCAGAAGCAAGAGAAAATGGCAGACATTATGTTAAGCAACATAAGACGAGTTCCGCAAGGCCAGCAGGATGTAGGCACATTTAAATTAAAAGTTTAAAAGCAAAATTTTCTCATCTGTTTTCCTACTCAATTATATTTAATCTTGAATCCCATCAACATCTTGAACAGGCTTCACATTTGACTCGAAGGTATACCTCTTGAAGAAGACAAATAACATTTTGTTGGCACCATATTACATCATTTGTTTTGTATAAATGTCAAACCTGACAGTGCATATTTGACTAACCTACTGTTAAAATTACACAGTCACAAATTTAAAGCAGTTGTTTGACCATAAATGTAGTGTAAAATCAAATATAGTGTATTTCATGGTGTCTGAAAGCCTCAATAAAAACCACAAGCTTGCATTGAAATGCTACACAGATAATAGTCTGGAAGTCTGAGGAATTAAGTTGTTTGGGGCATTTGAGCAAAAGGTATTTGAATGTTAGCCAAAGGTTCAACCCAGGTGACAGCTTCTCTGACTTTGCTCAAGTCTTCACCACTTTTGTGACTTGCTACAGTACATGTACATCACTTTCCAATTACTTGGTGAGTCACTTTCCATTTTTTGTTGTTGTGATTATTCCCCATTTTGCTCTACTCCCAATTCCCACTGACCCTGCCTTGTCAGCAGCGCCGCAACTCCTTGGACAGATGCAAGATGGCGAGGGGCTCTCAAATGGTTAATCTAACTTCATGTCATATATTTAATGAATGTGCAATACCTCTGCATCTGTGCTGACTAAAGTCTTCCGTGGTGATCGAGCATTGTGATTAAAATCGGACGGCTCTGCAATGTGGTTGAAGGAAACATGTGATCCCCCTCTAACATAATGCTCCTCTTTTTCCGCTCTCTTTATGCGTTGTATAGTTGCTTGAATTCTCTCACTCTCACTGTCACTCACAAATGCTTGAAATGTGCAAACCATTCTCCTATCAGTTGTAGAAACACATCCATGGTCAGCCTCAGCCAGTCCTTACCAGCGCGGAGCAGCACAGCACACTTTAAAAGTGGTCAATGGAAAATGGGCAATAGATTTGTCCCAAGATGCAGCCGTCTTGATTTATAAAGTGGATTACACTTTACATCTTTTTACATTGTCCTATACAGAAAAAAATACATTTTGCTAATATTTCAAAACATTATATATGAAACAAGCTGATTGTCTTGTGTCTGTTTCAGCGCCAAAGACATGCAGTCCAAAGCAGTTTGTGTGTAAGGACCAGGTGACATGCATTTCCAAAGGCTGGCGCTGCGATGGGGAGAAGGACTGCCCAGATGGCTCAGATGAGGCCCTGGATATCTGTAAGTCTGTCTTTCACATACTGTATGTCTGTATGTATCTGTCTTTCACTTACACTCTGTCTAAAAGTCTCTACTGTTCACATACTCTCTGTCTGCAAGTCTTTATCTCTCACGTTGTGTATGTCTGGCTTGTACGGTGTACAATGCTGTCCTGATAAAATAGAAATTCAAATCACAATAGAATTGGGTATGGAAAAGATTTAATTGGAAGAATTGATGTCCATTTTGTTTTCCTCTCCTGCATCTATAGTTTATCTCTAGTCATTGGTTGGATTAAATACAATAGGTGGGAGTCTATGCAAAAGTCAACCTGTGCATCCAAAAATTAGTTACAATGAAAAGTCCTCTTACTATTATGCTTGTTAATGTATTAATTAGTCTACTTAGGGTAGCTGTGACTTGACTGTTAAGAATCCACTCTCTGTTAAGTCGGCACCCTGTTATTGTCATTATGTCTTAAAAATTCACTAGGCGTTCCAAAGTCTGGTCTGTCAAAGCACAATCTTTATTGTGTTATTGTGTGTCCTGATCCCTGTAGCTACGCCCTGGCAACCAGCTGAGCAGCCTGGCTAGTAACAAACTTCTACCCAAACATAAAATCTGGATGCTTAAGGCTCTAACCCCTAAACCTAAACTTGGGATTTAAGATAGATTTGATAGTACCTGAAATATTTAGTGATGTTCACACTGGCAGGTTGAATTTACCCCAATGTGATTTTCACACCATATCCAATACCAATAAGGTTTTTACCGGGAAAGCTGAACAGGCAAAAACCTAATGATATCACATTTCATACCACATTCATAAGATACATAATCAGATACGTATATGATATTGCTTTACGTGATGTGTCTGAACAGTCATAATTACTATAGAATGCCGACCGTGCGGAACAGTAGAATGACGATGTTGGTGCAGTCAAAAACTCTAGCTAGCTAATCTAATAAAAATAACATATTTGTCAAATTCTGCATAATTTATTATAACAGGCCTCGAAGGTAATTGTGTACATTTTCTCTGCTTAACATTATGAAATGATAATTTTCCTTTTGATAAGCTTTGTATCAGTTGGTAGAATAGCTAGATACAGTAGCTAGCTAATATGATGAAATTACTGGGTATGGGAAAATACATTTTTGGCTGTAATGCAGTTACATTTTAGAATAAACATATTACTTTAAAGTCTATACAAGCATGATAAGTACATTTGAGTTAAAACAATGTTCTCAATGGTCGAGTTCAAGTGTACAGCTCCTGGTGATACTTCGAGCAAAGCTTCATGTTGTGTCAAGCCTTGTTAATGTTTTAAAATTAGCAATTTTGATGCTGTCCTAGTAGTGCCCCTATCACTCCCGTTCAAAAGGCGATTTGACCAAAACCAAAAATACATAAAATCTTAAAAGTAGTGTTTCCATCCTAATTATGCTTTTAAACGAAAGTTTGACTCAGGTACATTAACAAAAAGACCCTGGGTTGCATTTTGGTGAGAGTTACGCTTTAAGTGTTCCTGCAAAGAAGAATGTGATGAAACTGCCCAAAAACAGGTGTTCCAAGCTTGTAGCATCATACTCAAAAAGAGTTGAGGCTGTAATTGCTGCCAAAGGTGATTTAACAAAGTATTGAGCAGAGGCTGTGTATACTTATGTAAATATGCTTTTTTTTAATAAATTTGCTAAGATTTCAGACACTCTTCTTTCACATTGTCATTATGGGGTATTGTTTGTAGAATTCTGAGGTAAATAATGAATTTAATCCATTTCGGAATAAGGGTGTAACATAACAAAATGTGGAAAAAAAGACACACTGCATACTGAGCACAATGTAATACAAGATCACACTTTTAGAGCTGTGAAAATGCGGTGGGATTTATAATTAATATTATGTATCTATATTTGTTACTGTATATATTTACATGTTTTCATTTGTTCAATTCACTTCTAGAATTACATGTTAATCTCTGGATTACATGATTCTGTCCTCATTCTCCTCAATGACCCATTTATAGAACCCTACATATCTTCAATTACTTATGAGTGGATTGTGTGGTTCTGTAACCAGCCTGTGATTGAAACATAATCAGATTTAAGTGGTCTTGATCTGGGTGGATAGAAAACAAAAGAAGGATTCATGCACTCACACAAGTCTTGCCCAGTTACCTGATTTACAAAGTTTTTGTTTTAAAAGATTGGGTTTCTTTCTGTAACCACTTGCCACAGTGTTTTGTAGTCAGAAGACAATACCAAACTGGGTGAAAAATAACAGTGATCATCCAGCATTGGCCAGCGGTCTAATGGGTACATTTTTTGGTTATGACATTCTGACCTTATCCTGTCCCAGGATGTTTAGGGAAGGAAGGGTCCTCTAGAGAGGCGTTGCCATGTTGCACTTTAACAATTCCTTATGGCAAATTGGTCGTCTGCTAGTAAATTCGATTTTTAGTTAGAGAAAAGCTTTAGCGCTGGGGCCTTGGTTCTGGGTAACTTCCTGGTAAATTTACATCATGTATCAATGTGTTTATTGTAGATCAGATGTGATGGACAGTGAGGGCATCCCAGGTACTGTAGTCAACTTCTCCCTTGGAGAGAAACACTCGGCACTCAGTCTGGGTCTGGGGGTAAGGAGGCAATTTAAGGGATTTGAGGGGGGTGTATAAAATATAGAACCAAGGAGAGAGAGTGAGTATGAAAGCAGTCTAGACAAGGGAGGGACCATCGCAGAATCTGGAAGACATTACATCCCCAGACCAACGGAGAAACCTGCTGCTTTTCAAAAACAGTTTCTCTTTCATTTATGCAGGGCCTTGTACTACACCCCTGCCTATGTGGAACAGAAACTACAGTATCTGCACCCCTGTGTCTCTGGGACAAACTATAGTAACTGCACCCCTGTCTCTTTGGGACAAACTACAGTAACTGCACCCCTGTCTCTCTGGGACAAACTGCAATAACTGCACCCCTGTCTCTCTGGGACAAACTGCAATAACTGCACCACTGTCCCTCTGGGACAAACTACAGTAACTACACCCCTGTCTCTACTGGGACAAACTACAGTAACTACACCCCTGTCTCTACTGGGGAAAAATACTGTAACTACACCCATGTCTCTACTGGGACAAACTACAGTAACTACACCCATGTCTCTACTGGGACAAACTACAGTAACTACACCCCTGTCTCTACTGGGACAAACTACAGTAACTACACCCATGTCTCTACTGGGACAAACTACAGTAACTACACCCCTGTCTCTACTGGGACAAACTACAGTAACTACACCCCTGTCTCTACTGGGGAAAACTACAGTAACTACACCCATGTCTCTACTGGGGAAAACTACAGTAACTACACCCATGTCTCTCTGGGACAGTACCAGTAACTACATCCGTTTTCTGTCTTTATTGTTCTTGCGATCTTCTCTTAGCTTTCTATCGCTGTCCATCCCTCTATCTATTATTAATTTGGAGTTGCACCGACAAGTGTCAAAGCAATTATGTGCTGTGTAAAATGATAATTCATGATTTGTAATGTTTTGTACAGTTAATTTTTTTTCCTACAAACTCTGTGGTATCCAATTCCTTATCATGGCCCCATGGCAACACCTACCAGCACCCTCCGTAGCGCACCGGCCAAGCTGCTTCTTATCACAATGCTCAGGTACTCTTGCATTGCCAAACCATCAAGATATCCACCAACGCTGACAACAGTCTGGAATCATATATGTTTATGTGGGAACAGGCAATAACAAGGCTATGCCCACTGCTGTGAAAACCTATGCCCCCTTGCCTGTGGATGAATAGATTGTGACTGCCCCACTATAAAACCATGTTCTGTAGGCTTTAACCCTTTAGACTCGACTGGATAAACCCAGCCCTATCTTCCGGCGGTTTGATTTCACACTGCAGCTCAGGCTGTAAACCTGAACATTATTTCTATCCTGCTTCTGTTACAATTTTGCGGGGACCAATCTAAACCTGTCTTATCCACCTGGGCGGGTTTACCACGATGACAATAGACAAGCAATGGCAAGCAGCTTCGTTTATTTGGTTTGATTGGTTGAAGAACTATCCAATTGCGTACAGAGTCATTGAATTATGCCCGTTGATCTTCTCTTGTGCAGTAGAAAATACAAAGCAGACTCCACAGACTAATATTCAATCTTGAAAGACTGCCTTTAGACCCCAATAGAATTCTAGATTGTGACTTTAGAATATTGAGAATTCTAAAAATCTATCAGATTTTTTTCACACATCTCAAAGAAACAGACATAGCACAAAAACTACAAACAATTTTACAAACTAAGTTTACTTTGTTTTAAAAAGCACAAGCTCCTCTTACACAAATTATGTAATTGAGACTAACACAATCTTTAGCTCTGAATATCTAGATACTCCTTACTAAAAACAATCAATGAAAAACAAACTATACTACAGTTTCTCAATCAAAATGTCTAAATATATTTATATATTGTTTGCATATATTTACATATAAATTATCCCTCCCTTCACTTTATTCTTTCTCATTGTCCTTTATGACTGAGCCCTGACTCTCCACAGCACTTCCTAACTTATAGTTGCAAGATAGAGAGACTGGGAACGTGTTGAAAATAGGATACAGAATAATCGTAATTTCTTGTCTTATGACCGTTTCACACATACTCCGTCTGCAGTGCATATGCGGTGCGTATTTCTTTCCGTGCCCATGTTAACAGGCTGATCCGTTCCAGGAGCGGTGTGTATACAGCAGTGCAGCGATCGGTTCCACATCAAGTCTATTTTTGCTGTGCAGCACTGCACTGAAGTGGCAGCGTATTGTTCACATTAAAATAAACATTGATTGACAAGAATTTATAATAATTTCCTCATATACGTATAATTACAGTTAATGTGTTCTACAGTTAGTAAATAAAACAATACATTATATATATTTTGGGGAGGTACATACTGCTTTAATGTCTTTAACAATGTCAAAGTTAACGTTTGGATTTAAAATCGAAATTACTTACCCATTTTTGAATTTTTGGAACACAAAATCTGCAGATCAGTAGCGCATTGCAAATGTGTGATGTGTGAAAGCACAATGGTGCATCATGCTTCCGCACTGCATATGCACTACAACACACACCGCATATGCACTGCAGGCGGAGAATGTGTGAAATGGGCGTTAGAGATACATGTCTCCATTTAAAACACATACGCTGCAGGAAGTCACCCAAACCCTGCTTTGAACACTTCATAGATGAGCAGATGAGCTGGGAGGTGGAAGTCACCTCGATACCGGAACTTTTTTATTTAATTATTTTACTTAGTACATTTTATCTGGTCATTTTTACTTGGTTTTCAGTTTTTTAGAAATTTCCCTTATTACTCTGTAGTGTGTGAATTTACATTTATTCATATTTGAATTACTCACCGTGAAGCCGGCACTCACCTGAGCCAGAGAGTTGCTGGAGGAGAGAGTATCGGTCTTGCGCCAGATCAAGGAGGACGTAGAACTTTGCGGTGGGACTGTCAAGTAGAAACTCCATTCGGTCCCCCTTAATGAGCCCTGGCCCAGGCTTGGAGACAAACTGAAGGGCCTAGTGTGTTCCACCCCCTGTGCCCCACCTCAGGATGCCTGGATTGCTGCCCGGGGGATGAAGCACTCCAAAAAACGAATTTATCTCACAGTTCGGAGGTGCTTCCGATGGGAAAGTGATTCAAGGTTCTGGAAGACCTGGAAATGCACTGGAATGTGCAAGGTCTTTCTATGCTTATGACACAGTTCTCTTCAAGGTAGCCCCATTGCTTGTTCAGGCATTTTCCTTCATAAAAACAGATTTTGATTTGCTGCAGTACAAACTAGTAGACGTAAGGCTTGTGTTAAATGCTACTAAAACTAAGTATACTTTTTTTTCTAGAAGCAAACAATTGGAAAATCTTACATCATGTCTACCTTTGCTGCATAGAAAGGAAATTCTGAAAGCCATTTTAATGTCACTTTAATAACTGTGAATGTTTATTTTAAACTTTGATTTTATGGTTTATTTTTTATGTTTTATTCCATTTATATTATTCTTTTATTCAGTCTTAGTTCCTTAAATGTGATTGATTTAAACTATTTTTATTGATGTGTCATCTTGGTCTCAGTTCTCTTTTCCCTGTATAAATAAAGGTAATACTACATCCCCAATTAAACACACATACTGTTATGAAGCTACAAAGCACTTAGGATCAATGAAAATCCCTATATTCAATCATAAATAGGTTAATTGTCTGCTTATATTTTTCAATGATTATCAGATAAGATAGTACAAATTAGGCTCTATTGGGTAAACACACTTCAAGACCCATGGCCTATAATTATTTTGATAACATTTTTACAGATGTATTAAATCCTCAATATGAAGTGTCAATGTCTTAAGCAAATCACAATATTACATGGCTATCAAAAGTCATGGCTCATTGCTTTCAGAGTGCAAGCCGCAGCACACATTTTTCTAGATGGCTATACATATAAACAGTGCAATGCGTTTCATGGCAGCAATGTTTCCAGCATCCATCAAGTGTTCACAACAGGGTTGCATTTAGTCAATCTGACAGAAATGACAAGTTTCAAAGCATCAAACATTGACAACACCACACATATAACCAATGTTTACATTTTTACTCACCTGGAAATCATTCATGTTTTCAACAAGCAATAAGATTTTCAAATCCCCAACCAAGCAAGCTAGCTAGCTAGCTACTTTCTTTTAACATGAAATGCTGTGTCCGTTTTGGCGTCGTCATTGTGAGTAATGAAATGAAGAAAAAAAATCTAATGACCTACGCTTTACATATGAGTAAAACTGCCACTCTGTTTGCCCTGGTGGGAAGCAATTGACGGTAGATAGTTTGCTAGTGTGTGCACATCTCTTACATATTGCAATAAACAAACCTTCCTTAGTACACATTAGAACATGTCGCTCACATATTATAATAAACACATCTTCCTTAGCTGACTTTTGAAAACTTTTCCTGTGTGTTTTGTCATCTACTAAACAGGATAACATACCAGCTACAGCAGAATTTAGTTAGCTAGCTTAGCTATTGGGTGAAAAGATTTCTCATTTGTGCACACACACGCCACCATCTTTTTTGTTGTTTCTGTACTTCTAGATTCCACTAGAAGTGGTAAACCTTTCATCCATTCATTTCAAGTAGGAAAATTAGTCGCTTAAAAACAGCAATTAAAAAATAACTAGTGCACCGATCAATAAAAAATCTACAAACGCACTGCACTGCACTAGGATGCATATGCTGATGCATGAATGGATTTGATATTACAAAAACTGCGGGTGCCAATAAAAAACAAAGAACAATGTGGATTGCGATGATGCAATCACATAATAAAACCAAGAATAACACAAGATGTACTGGAGCTTACTCGATCAAGCACCTCATCCCACCACTCCTGTGTAAATTCCACACCCATTTTTTGCTCCCAGACAGATTTTATTTTGTTAGCTGAGTTTTTCCAACAACACATACATTTTGTCCATCCAATACATAAATTGCTTTTTGACAAGGCAATAGTATCAATTAATCATTCTGATTTTCTGGGGGAGGTGCAAATTATGTTTTATGTAATTTATTGTGTTGTTATTGTTCTCTTCCTCAATAGAGAGTGTGAGAATTGAGGCTGTAGTAATAGGTCAAGTGCTAGGAGACTGTGGTTAGGTATTACAATAAATTTTTTAACCAGGTAGGCCGATTGAGAACTGATTCTCAAATACAATGTTGACCTTGCCAAGAATAGTGCCCTGTATTCTGCTGCTGGATTGTTTATAAAGCTAAGCAGGGTCAGGCCTGGTTGGTCTCTGGATGGGAGACCAATGCTACTGAAAGTGGTATTGGAGGGCCAATAGGGTGCACTCCTCCCTCTGGTCTAAAGCTAATTTCCAATGCTCCACGGCAGTGAAAGGGACATCTGTCCTGTGTAGGGTGCTGTCTTTCAGATGGTAACCTGACTCTTTGTCGTCATTAACATTCCAATGGCACGTATCGTAACAGTAGAGGTGTCAAACCCGGTGTCATGGCTAAATTCCCATCCAGGCCTCATCAATTACGGCCACCTAATAATCCCCCTCATTCCAAATTAGCATATATAACTACTAATCTCTCCACCTAATAGCTGATGTGTGGTGACAGTTCTGGTGAAAAATTGCTGCCATGCTAGAGCTGGACAATAAAATTGTATCAATCAATCATTTTTACAACAGCATATTATTAGAATATAAAAATATTAGAATATTTCAATTCAAGTTATTATACAAAATATTGGCAACAAATAGAAATCTATACAAGTGGGGAATACAATCTTCCCAACTCTGCAGATTTTGCTCTGAGGAAGCAGAATCATCTTTTTTGGTACTGTCCTTATGTAGCATGTTTTTGGTCACAGGTACAAGAATGGATGAATAAATGCAATATTTCTTTTTGAATTAACATTACAAATTGTAATACTTGGAGACTTAAAATGTAGTAGTCAGACAATTAATAATATGATAATTATTTTAGCAAAAATATTTATCTTTATTTCCAAAGTGAGTCATTGAAAAAAGAAATGTTTCATAATCATGTGAAGCATCACAGTACAGTAGAAATTTACATGGCAAATAGAAACCCAATATGGCTTTAAGAGATAGATGGACGGTGTTGGGTGTGGATGAGGGGTGGATCAAGTTAAACTGGGATCTGTAAAATGCACAAGATTAGCAAATATTGTAAAAATGACACAAAATGTATAAGCTAGAGCTAAATATTAAAATGGCACAATGTAATTGGTCTCAACTTTTGGTCACGGTTAAGTAAAGGTTTTAGGATGGGTGTAAAATATAGAAAGCAATAATATAAAACAAAAAAAGTGGGATTGGAAATGATGCACATTTTAGAACGAAGACAATCCTGTTATCAAATACTGAAGCTGACCCTTCCCCATTAAACAAAAATCATTTTTACAACAGCAGTGATCACAAAGTGCTTTGACAGATACCTGGCCTAAAACCCCCCAAGAGCAAGCAACAACAAGTGATGCACAGTAGCTAGGAAAAACTCCCTAGTAGTTGGAACCTAGGAAGAAACCTAGAGAGGCCAGACTGGGGTGGACAGTCTTCTTCTGTCTGTACTGGGTGGGGGATCTGAAGGTGGGCACAGGACGGGGACAGGAAGGAGTCATCAGGCCACATGGTCCTGAAGAATGTTCCAAGGGTTTGGGTCCTCCTAGGATCAGCATGACATCAGAAACATTAGAGTGGGCTGCCTAGCATAACATCTGCCACTGAGACGGGGGGACTGGAGACATGGTCCTGCACAAAGAAAACATTGGGCAGGAGCAAATATTAAAATGTATTAAGTTTAAAAAAATAAAATAGATGGATTAAGACATCGCAATAATAGCTGGTTTTGTTCTTAAGCAAATGAACGTCCAACAAAACATGGATTTTGTTTGAGTCCGGACTTGAAGTGCACATCAATTGTTAATATTAATAATATAATATAATCTGTTCAGTCTTGTTAATGTAGTGATTGCAGTAATGTAGGCTTTAATTGATATTTTTTTATTCATGACACAATTCCCTTCAAGGCTACTAGCTACACAACAAGGCTACTAGCTACACAACAGTGTTGCATGTTCTGCAGCGATTGACAAAAAAGTACAAAAATAAAAAAATAAAGTACAAAAATGTATCTAAAAAAATTAATCTGCAATTGGTAACTTGTGATATATTTTTTGCCAAGAAATCAGTGTGTGAGCCTGCGATTTTACATTACGTTCTCAAACATGGGGTTGCTCTTTCAAAGTATGAGATGGCTAGCTAAGGTTCTGACTGCACAGTGATCACACAGAACTCTGTTTACACAGCGCAAGTGCTCATTTACTGTTAATACTTCTTCAAAGTAGACTAAAGTATGTTTAATGTATATAAATGTCGGATTTAATGTATAGACATAGTATCTATCAATGCGATATTGAAAATATTTCTGACATTTAATAAATGGACAAAATCATAGAGTGTATTATTATTATTATACTGCGTGGAAAAAATTTAATGAGCAACAGTGTTCAGAATCATTGTGCCAGAGAATAATTCTTTTGAAAAGATGTTTAGTATACATGCATGAATGTTGTTAAGAGTTTGAACTGCATGTGCTTGAAAGTATAGTCAGATTTAAGATGGCAAGTGACAAATATTCTGTGGAAAATAGTAACTATGTTACCATGGTAACTTTAAAGAGCTACCAAAAACCTTTGTGTCACCTCGTATGTCAAGGTCACAAATGTTTATGCAACTGGACAGGCAATTCTTTCTAGAGGGCCTTAATATCCTGGCCAATGACCTTGGTACAATCGCAAAAATCACGATATCCCTTCCTGAACACAATAAAAACAACTTAAATGTACTTGGGGAAAGCTCTATTGCTTGTTTTCCAGAATTACAGACATGCATGTTAATTACAATACAAAGAGAAGTAATTTTTGAAGTAGTTTTTGCTATAAAATACCAGGCTTACTTGTCCAAAGGACAATTGGACAATAAAGTTAACGTCAACCCCTGTTCTGACTCACACACATGCCCCTGTGTGGAAGACCCGCCCTCCCTTTCTCAAGCTCTGGGACATATGCGTGTGTGAGCAAGAGTAAAAGAAGAGAAAGTCTCTAAACTAGTGGATAGATACAGAAAAAAAGATGCCCCCATTCAAACAAATATATTTTTATGCCCAAGACTGCTTTTGTTGTTCGTGTTTGGGCCCATTCTGTTCAAGCAACAAACGCACAAATAGATCTGCTTTATGATTTTATCTTGTCTATGGCAACAGTAGCTGGCTGTATTACCAGGGGCAGGGATGGGCAAAGAAACATCACAATTTATTTTAAATGAAGATAACAAATACTTAAATTTTAAGTGTATTAAGAAAACACAAAATACAGAAGCCATAGCAAAATAAACTACTGTATTTTTGTATTTTAAAAATACTAAAAACACCATTACAAAGGAGCATGAAATCACTTTACAAACCTTCCATCTATCAGCCTATATGATCTATCCCTTCACCAGTACACTGACTCAGTTGGTTAAGTAGACAATATTTGATAGCAACAGCTTTTCTCTGCCTAACAAGTAATGCGATAAATGACGAATGCAACCAGTTATCAGATCAAATATTCACATATCCCTCTGATCACCCATATGAAGGTTCATTTTAAAGTAATCAAAAGGTTAGCCAACATTTCTATATCTTGTTCAATGTCAGACTTATTTGGGAACAATTTTCACAAAACAGCCCCATTCCACAGACTTGACGAGATGTCGTGAGCTACAACAAACACGAGTTGTGGATGGGTACACTTTAATGGTGTTGCAGCACATTGTTAATGACAATAAGGCAATAACTGTGCGCATTTAACAAGTTGCACCATATCATGGCATTATAATGTAATGTTTTACACTGAAGCACTGAAATGCTTTAATATTATTTTTTTGTGAACAACTTAAACCTGCACTATGTAATGTTTTTGAAAAATAAAATAAAAAAAAACTGTAAATGTTAGGAACTAGCATATTGGATCCAGGGGTTGAAAACATCAACCTAAATAATACAAAATATTGACAATAGTAATATGGTGAAATTGATATTTTACAATATCTTAAATGTACAATATGTAAGTAGATGTATTTGGATCATAGACAGTATAAATGAATGGACGAACAGACGCCATTCATTTCTATGGAGAGCAAGTGAAGTCAATTAGAAGCAATTTTCCAAAAACCCGCCAGAGTGTAATGCGCAGCCACTTGCTGAGCGTGATGACCTAGATGTGTTGTGAGTAACCTGTCTGAAAGTTGTAATTCTTCTCAGAGAAATCTGAATTATTCAGAATCTTGCCTCTTGCAAAGACGGAGAGCATGAGTAGGATGAATTTCCAATCCATCAAAACGTTGCTGAAATATTTAATTCCGATGCTTGACTCTATAAGCATCTCTCTTGACTGTATGACTCCACGTCCCCCCGATTGCCTGCGAGATACTCCTGGACAATACTGTAATTTCTCGACTGTGTGACAGTAAGTCGCGTGGTTATGACACATTCATCAGCATATTTTTACAAAATGGCTGCTACAGGGCCATAACGTGAGATACAAGGTAATGGAGCTTACAAGATAAGGTATTGGTAAATATATTATAACTTTTTTCATGTTATGGTTGGTGGTTCCCTGGAACTTAGAGCAACTAGAGGAGTCAAAGGTTATATGGCGGGTGACAAAACGAAACGTCCTGTGTCTTCGAATTACATTACAAAAAGATAATGTAAGTACACAACAAAAAATATATAATATAGGTAAATTGATTTTTGCTTTTTTTTATGCAAAGTACGTCTTTTGTTATTGTTTTAATTGAGATACCTATAGCATCTAAAAACTACATATTGTTACTTTTAACTAGCAATGAATGTATATTATGGATAAAAATAATTATGTTCATATTTTCCCTGTATTATTCCTGTGTTCAGTAAAAACTTTTAAATACATATTTCTTTTAAGAATTAGACGTAAATTTCAGGCCGACAGGACAAATGAATGGGAAGTTACATAGTGCAGCTTTAATATAAGCTGAAGGTACAGTACTGCAAGTAATTTTTTGGGGAGAAAAAATATGTTTGGGAATATTGCATTGTATGACTTCGACAATCGACTAGTGTGGACTTCACTGGAAAATGGGAAATAAACACAGGTATGTACACAAACTTATTTGTTCAAACTCGCTGTGTTCATTATAAGGAATCAGTGCAAATGGTTATGGACTAGTAATGACATTTTGAACCTGTTTAGTGGCTCAAAGCACATTTTTTTACTTGCCCCGTAAATGCATAATGGTTGTATACTGGCAGCAAATGGTAAACACGGTTTTGGCAATACAGATTGAGTTATTAACTCTACGGACAGCACTTCCGATATGCAAACAACAGAGCTACGTTTTGAACTCGCCCAGAATTCTCTTTTAACTGTGAGGGCTGCTACTCGTGTCAAAGAGTTAGACAGATAGAACATTGTATAAAGTGGTAAACGATTTAGCCTAGGCTACTTAAACACAAAAACTTAACATGAACTGTTAAGGTTTTTAGCTGTTCTTGGGTTGGCAGTTGAAATCTCACCCCAAAATATTAAAAGATGGGTTTTCAGTCATTTGGAATGTTCCGCAACAAACTATTGGTGAAATTAACATCATCAACATTATTGTCAGAAATAACATTATTAGCTGAGAAATTAATTTGTTTACTGGCTAAAATGGCTTTATAATTGAAGTGAGAATGAAAATCTGACTAAACCTGGGGTTTTATTGCCTTGGTTGATTGCTAATAAGTAGGTCTCCTGTAAAAACAGCACATCTGTGTTTAGCTTTTTGAAATGAGAGAAGATTCTAGACCTCTTAACAGGTTAATTCATTGCTTTTGTTTTCCACAACAATATTTTTATACTAGCGAGCACACCTGTTCCCACTGTTTTTGGTGTAGGATCCTTTTTACGTTCAGGAATTTAGCTCTGTTCCTGGCAACATTCAAGGTAAATCATGGAAAAGTTAACATTTCTAATCACTGCAAAGCTGGTCTTTATTTTCCTGATAATAATAATAATAATTTTGTGGTATCAAAGAAAACAGATGATACTCCCTAAGTGTCTTGAATGGTTGCCTCCACAGGCCAATGAAGTAAGCCCATTAACGCTCCGGCAAGGAAGAAAGGACTGTGTGCAAGAACAACTCCCAGTAAAGATCAGACATAAAGCCGACAGGGTGACTTCCTTCTGCTTTCTCCAGACTGCCGACAAACCAGAAGTTGTATCTGTCAAGTGAGACTCAAGATCATCTGTTTTGCTCAACTGCTTTTTTGAGTTAAGCCGAGCAACAAAACCCATAGAAATCAATATAGTCATTCAAGTCATGTTCGAAGGCATCGAAAAGTCTGCACATCCACAGCATCTCAAACGCCAATAAAGACAGAGGAAAAGTAAGAAATGACTATGACAGTTTCTTAGGTGGGTAATTAAGGTAGCTGTCATTTCTGAGATTAGAGCAGTGTGAAACCCCTCCATATCAGCGTGTGTGAGTGCAAGGGATGATACCTTAGCTGATGAATCAGAGATGGCGTCATAACAGCTTGAGGCCTCCCACAAAATGTATTAAACTGTTTTGGAAAGGATAGTTGAATGCAGATCAGATGGAATAACAACTGCTAATGTGTAGGAGCACCTCAACCTGTACTCACTGTTCAAATACCAAACCAGACTAATATCCCGTTTATTTTTTTAAAGATTTGATTGGGGGTATTTATTTGTAATTTGTATTGGCAGAACAGTAGGAAGCATAGGCTAGGCCACAGACAGAGGCAGACCGAAGGTTCAAGCCCCCGTTTTTCGGGGGCACATGTGGTCCCGAGTCGCGAGCTTAGACTGCTGAATCGAACTGCGGCACACAATTTCCCTTTTTTATCTTCTGTGAGTCAGAGGCAGAGAACACCTAGTTGATTGTCCTTCCTCTTAATCAGACAAGATCTTACACAATTAGCACACCATTCGTATTGTTGGACATCCTGAATGCAGAAACATATGTTTACTTTCCAACACCACACTACATCTAACTTTAATGCGGTCATAAGGAAAATAGTATCCGTACAAGTAAATTAACAAAGGAGATTAAGCTTCATTTTCAAAATCCTAAACTATCCCTTTAACAACAACCAGAGGCCAAGAAGACATTTGCGTGAGTGGCATTTATTTAGCAATGCAGAATGATTCCCAGTGTCTTGTCTGTGTGTCGGCCATTCAATGGAAGTTAGCCAGTGTGGATATGCAGCTGGTCTGCTCTCCTATACGCGGAGCACAGCACATCTTTGTTTCTAGTCTTGCTTGGTCAGGATAGAAAATCCAGGCTGAGAGAATACATCTGGAATAGGTCTAGGATTAGACAGTACACCATAGTTCAAATGCATGCTACATACATAAATACAGAATGTGTTTGCTTCCACTCTTAGAGTATCTAGGCGATGATTACTCATTTACACTTGTGCCTATATACAGGTGTTTGTACACAGTAGACTGTAACATACTATACAGGCTTTAAACCACTGTATGGGTTTTGTAGGTAGGATTCATTTAATTGCAAGTAAAATGTTTTGTCTATATAAACATGGTCCCTAAGTTAAATGAGGCCCTGTGAAAGATGGTTAGCAACACAGACAAATCCCTGCCCCTGGAATCCTGCTTTGAAAAATGGTAGCGTCAAGGCAGCCAATCGTATTCCAGTTAATCTTTAGCCTTTGGCGAGGCAGGCCTTGACTCCCGTTTTTGAATGCGCATACTGCCCCATAACACAGAAGCTACAATTTTTCATTAATAAACATAAATACCTGAAATCTTTACCTAAATGTAATTATTTTACTCAAACATGAATATTTAAAGTTCCTGAGTTGGTAAGTGACAAAAAATACATTGTATTCTTAAAACACTATGCTGCTTTAAGAAATCGTAACCCCTGAATCAGAATTATACATTACAGATTATAATAAATAATGCTTTTATTTATTGTAAGAAGTCTAAATATGTTCAAAGCCAGCTTAGAATTTCCATATCATAAAACACATTTCAGATAGTATACACTATGGAAGACCACTATTCGATGTACATTTACAAGATCTCATGGCATCATACCCTATGCAATGAGTCAAAAATTTTGTTATGTAAAGAACATATTCTGTGAGCAACAAGATGTTACTCTAAATGACTCCCACCAATTTGCATACGGACAGAACCGGAGCACGGAGGATGCCATCTCCATGGCACTGAACTCCGCTCTCACCAACTTAGACAATATCGACACCTATGTGAGAATGCTGTTCATAGATTTCAGCTCGGAATACAACACCATCATCCCCGGCAAACTGATTACCAAACTTTTGGACATAGGCATCAACTTCTTCTTCTGTAACTGGCTATTGGACTTTCTAACTAACAGACTTCAGCTTTTTAGGTTAAACAACAATATCTCCTCCAACCTTACTCTAAACTCTAGTGTCCCATAAGGCTGCGTGCTAAGTCTTATTCTTTACTCCCTGTTCACCAATGACTGCAGACCTACACATGGATCGAACAGCATCATTAAGTTTGCAGATGATACAATGGTAGTTGGCCTCATCTGAGAAAATGACAGGAAAGGGGGTCCAGTACCTGTTAGCTTGGTATGACGACAACAACAACAACCTGGTTCTTAATACCAAGCAGATCAACAAGCTCATTGTGGACTTTAGGAAGACTAAAAGTGGGGTACACACCCCTCCATATCAAGGGTGTGGAAAGCGAATGTGTCACCAGCTTTATATTCCTGGGTGTTCACGTCTTCCAGGATCTTTCTTGGTCCTTTAACACCTCAACCTTGGTTTAAAAGGCTCACCAATTTCTTTTTTGTTTGAGGAGACAAAAAAGTTCCAACTGCCATCTGAGATCCTGGTGAACTTCTATCGTTGCACCATAGAAAGCATCCTTACCCGTTGCATTACAGTATGGTATGGCAACTGCCCCGTTTTGGGAAAGAAAGCACTAAAGATGGTGGTGAAAACTACCTAACGCATCACTGGATTCATGCTCCCCAACATCGAAACTGCTTATTGCAAGCGATGTCGGCTGAAGGCATGCTACATCATAAAGGATTGTTCCCATCACAACCACAAACTGTTTACCTTACTCTAGGACCAGCAGGTACAGGAATAGCTTTTTCCCTGTGGCTCTTAATCTGTTTACCTTACTCTAGGGCCAGCAGGTACAGGAATAGCTTTTTCCCTGTGGCTCTTAATCTGTTGAATTCCGTACCACAGTGTTAGCCCCCATAAAAATCCTGTAATCTAATATCTATATTCATAGTTTGTACATATCATAACTCTATTACCATATTTAATCTTGTAATCTGTATTTTACTGCGTCTTTGCACTTCTGGTTAGATGCCAACTGTATTTCGTTGCCCAATACTGTGTAATGACAATAAAGTGAATCTAATCTAAAGATATGTTATTCTAAACGACCTCGTGTCAACCTACAGTACCACAACAACATGTTGGCCACAGAACAAGATTGTAAATGATTTCCAACTGACCCAGTTCGCAATATACAATGGACTGTTTTTGGATTACATAACAGTTATTATGTAATGGAGGGGTTCGATGTAGGGTTGTGTGTTCCAGTCAAAACACCTACAAGTGTTCTTGCTCTGGTTCTTCAATGGCACAGTTAAGCAAAGAAAGCACCTTATTCTTGAATTTTCTCTTTAGAATCGGAATGTGCACCAAACTTACTTAAACACCTGCGTTATTATCATCTCTTGGGATTCTATAGTGGCTATATAATTTGACTGCATCAAACTAAAGCTAACGACGTTCACTACCTAATGCTAGCCAATTTACAATATAAACTTTTTAAGCTTAACTTTTATTTTTATTTTTTTAAATGTTTTATTGATTCACCAGGTTTCTCTTAATAACTTGCCATAATGGTTGTAGCAGGAATTTAGTACCAGTTTGACATTAAGAATGTGTCTAAAAATATATATTTAGTACCAGTTTGACATTAAGAATGTGTCTATAAATATATATTTAGTACCAGTTTGACATTAAGAATGTGTCTATAAATATATATTTAGTACCAGTTTGACATTAAGAATGTGTCTATAAATATATATTTAGTACCAGTTTGACATTAAGAATGTGTCTATAAATATATATTTAGTAACAGTTTGACATTAAGAATGTGTCTATA
>JACXGM010008444.1:0-28952 GCA_016801145.1 Umbra pygmaea | reverse complement strand
ATGAAATGCTCCAAAATCTCCTGATAGCTAGCTGCATTGACCCTGCCCTTGATAAAACACAGTGGACCAACACCAGCAGCTGACATGGCACCCCAGACCATCACTGACTGTGGGTACTTGACACTGGACTTCAGGCATTTTGGCATTTCCTTCTCCCCAGTCTTCCTCCAGACTCTGGCACCTTGATTTCCGAATGACAGGCAAAATTTGTTGTTGTTTTGTTGTGCTGCTTCTCTGTAGCCCAGGTCAGGCGCTTCTGCCGCTGTTTCTGGTTCAAAAGTGGCTTGACCTGGGGAATGCGGCACCTGTAGCCCATTTCCTGCACACGCCTGTGCACGGTGGCTCTGGATGTTTGTACTCCAGACTCAGTCCACTGCTTCCGCAGGTCATCCATGTTCTGGAAACGGTCCTTCTCCACAATCTTCCTCAGGGTCCGGTCACCTCTTGTCGTTGTGCAGCGTTTTTGCCACACTTTTTTTTTCCCACAGACTTCCCACTGAGGTGCCTTGATACAGCACTCTGGGAACAGCCCATTTGTTCAGAAATGTCTTTCTGTGTCTTACCCTCTTGCTTGAGGGTGTCAATGATGGCCTTCTGGACAGCAGTTAGGTCAGCAGTCTTACCCATGATTGCGGTTTTGAGTAATGAAACAGGCTGGGAGTTTTTAAAAGCCTCAGGAATCTTTTGCAGGCATTCAGAGTTAATTAGTTGATTCAGATGATTAGGTTAATAGCTCGTTTAGAGACCCTTTTCATGATATGCTAATTCTTTGAGAAATTGGGTTTTCATGAGCTGTATGCCAAAATCATCAGTATTAAAACAATAAATGACCTAAAATATTTCAGTTGGTGTGCAATGAATCTAAAATATATGAAAGTTTAATTTTTATCATTACATTATGGAAAATAATGAACTTCATCACAATATGCTAATTTCTTGAGAAGTACCTGTAGATGCCAAACATTCATGGGGCACCAACCTTGTTTTAAGATAAATGTATTTTATTCGCAATGTCTTGGATAAATACTTCATTACCCACAATACTAAACATTCCCACAATCCCACAGTGATGCCTTTGATTGGTGGAACTCCATGATGTCATGGAGACAAACTTGTGGTTCCATGGAAATGTTTACTGAGCCCGCGAAAAGGCTCTGTGTTTCCAACTCTGGCAGGCTGCCCGACTCGGCGCCTTTGTCATAGCAAAACAAGGATAGTTAGAGAACTGTAAATATGTTTACTGAGCTGTAGATAACATGATACTTCAAGGATGACATTTTGTAAGTAAAGTTAGCTAAAGTTAGGTAATTTAAAGTAATGTAAAGGCGGAAAGATAACACCCGCAATGGTTTATGGGATGAGAAGTTCCTTCGCTCAGAAAAGAAAATGTACACAGTCTTGCACCTTTGACTTTCTTTGGATTTTCTGTAAATTTTTTCACTCTAAATTATATTTTGTATGCTTAGGAGTCACGTCATAGCTTGTTAGCCTAAGGCATGGTCTAAAACTCTTCATATACAGATTTTTCCAGAAGTTAATGGGAGAAATGAATGGGAAATGTACCTCCGGAAACCAAGCACTCTCGGACAAGGGGCGGGACTGTTGAGGTCAATATGCACTTCTTTTTAAGTCGGCATTGCGTATACCCACTTCTACATCCTCTCTGATGTGCATCATTTTGTAGCTAATCCAATCTCATGTGAATGAATAACACCCAGTAAAGACAGTGATGCATTGATCCCTTGATTCCCCCATGTGCATGCACACTATTGGGCTAGGCGGGTACCGTCAATCTGACAATGCCCAATGCCAGATTGGATCAGAAGAATCCATCTGATCCGAAAAAAATAATTATTTGCTCCTTGCTTTTGGATAGGTTTTGGTATAATGATATTATTTTAGGCTGTTATAATGTGCTTACGATTTCGCTACCCCAATCCGCATATGCATTCCCATTCATATGCAATGAATGAATTCATATTTCTCCTTTTTGATTAGAGTGGCACAAATGGATGATAGACGGATTAAAAAAAAAAACAGATAAAAGAAGTATGCCTACTTGTGTTTTAAAACAGAATAGGGGAAATCATATTGATATAATGTGTTGTCTCAATTTAAAAGTAATAACAAATTACTTGAACTGAGAAACTACTGCATTAGGTTACTCGTTTCCAGAAAAAATTGTCTGACTATTTCACAACACTGCTTTGAAATTAGTAAATTCCTCTGAGCCATTATGCCAGATATTTTATTACATGACTTCAAGTCCAAACATTTACTCACCAGAGGGGCGGTTAGCCTTCTGAGATCTACTCGCCAACCTGAAAATCTTATCGCATTTGGCAATTGTAAAATGTATATTTTGTTACATAGAGGCCTAAAATCTTTTAACATTGTTTTGAAAATATTGTTGAATTATTTGAAGGATGATGATGATAGTTTAATGTTTGTTAAAAATAAACTAATCTCTGATAGAGTAATTTTATAATGGTGGCACACTATTTGTTGCAAATAAGAGACATTTCATAAAATAAACTACGATCAGGACTTTGGGATGGGGGGTCCATGCGCTCCCCGCGTTTGTCACTCACCCTCTTGGTTTCTCCGTATCCCATTTAATTATAAAGAAGACCATGAAACTTTCTCAGTCTCTCAAGGATAAAGACTTTTGTGGATCTGTTGGCATCTGTCGTTCAATTGATGCCTATGCTGTATACAGTCTAACAACATACAAAGACAATGTACAAACACATTACCCATTTTTGTCTTGCAAAGTGAAACTGTACTTTGATATACTGTATAAATAGCCTAGTGTACTACTTTTCACAGGATTCAGGAATGCATTCTGGAACATAATACAGTAGGCTACAATATCTACGATCTGTATCCTCTTTCTTAAAACAGTAGATGTTAAAACAAACAGTAATAATAATAATTATTATTATTATTTAAATAATAATTATAATAATACTTTATTTTTATATAGCACCTTTAAAGTAGCTTCTCAAGGCGCTTCACATAGTAAAACAAAACTTTTAAACACGACCAACACAGGAATAATATAAATAAAAAATCAAGTAAAAGCTAACCTAAAAAAATGTGTTTTTAAATGAGATTTCAAAGCCTAGGAGCATGGGAAGAAAAAGCCCTGTCCCCCACAGTGTGCAATCGAGTATGTGGGACTGTCAACAGACCAGCTTGTGAGGAGTGTAAATGACGCTTTGGTGTGTATGGGATTAAAAGTGCAGACAGATACTGAGGGGCCAAACCATGCAGTGCCTTATATGTAAGCATAGGATTTTAAAATCAACTTGGAACCTGACCGGGAGCCAGTGCAAAGACTTTAAAATCGGTGTAATATGCTCATTTCTACTTACTCCAGTCAGGATCCTAGCAGCAGAATTTTGTACACATTGAAGTTTGTTAAGTGTGGTTTTACGAGCCCCAGCAAGAAGTGCATTGTAGTAGTCAATGCGAGAAAAGACAAAGGTATTAATAAGCCTTTCAGCTACAGAGAGGGATAACATAGAACGTAGTCTGGCAATATTTCTGAGATGAAAATACGAGCTCCCAACAGCAAACCGCACATGAGGGTCAAAGGACAGACCACAATCAAATATCACTCCCAAGTTTTTTAATTTAGTTTGAGCCTCCAAGTCAGAGCCATCCACATTTACAATCAGTGAACCAACTTTACGAAGCTGATGAGAGGTGCCAATGAGCAAGACCTCAGTCTTGTCACTATTAAGACACAAAATGTTTTGTGACATCCATGTTTTTATCTCAGAAATACAGTATGTTAAAAAAGGAACATCCAAACTTTGACCAGACTTAGAGTGAATATAAATTTGATTGTCATCTGCATAAAAATTATAATTTAGCCCAAGTAATCTTAGAAGCAATCAAAGTGTAAATATGTAAATGCTAAAAAGTAAAGGGCCCAAAATTGAACCTTGAGGAACACCCGTACGGATAGACCCGATCTCAGACCTGGAACCACTCATACAGACAAACTGTTGGCGTTCAGAGAGATAAGATTGAAACCAAGTTAAAACAATATCAGCAACACCAAAGACAGTTTTCAAACGGTCGAGTAGAAGATTGTGATTGACAGTATCAAAAGCGGCACTCAGATCAAGAAGGATGAGAATAGAAAGAGAACCAGAATCTGAGGCTATTAACAGATCATTGGTGACCTTGAACAAAGCTGTCTCAGTACTGTGAAATTTTAGAAAACCAGACTGAAGGGGCTCAAAAAGATTATTTACTATGAGATGACTGTGTAGCTGCAAAGCCACTACTCGTTCTAGAATTTTTGCAAGAAATGGAAGATTTGATATAGGGCGATAGTTATTTAAATCATCCATATCTGCGTCATGCTTCATAGGAACAGGTGTTACAGCAGCAGTTTTTAATGCTGCTGGTACAACACCAGTGCACAAAGATCTATTAACAATTCCAAGGACAGCAGGACACAGTGAATCAAGGCAAGTTTTAAACAACCCAGCTGGCAGGGAACGTTCCCAGAACTTTGGCTAACATTCCCTACAAGTTTGATTGATGTTCTAAAGAAACATTTGAATGTAATGTTTAACGAATATTTTAGGGATGTTTTCTCATTCAAAAATGTTTTCCTATAACGTTAAAATTAAACTAAGATATAACATTTTAACTGCAACATTCAAAAGATGTTTAGGGAATGTTTCTGAGGTAACAAGTTGTACATTGGTCTCAAAATAAAATTGTTCCAATGTTTCATAAGAACAAGAGAAGAACATTCCCTCTGTCACATTAGGAAACTGTTTTAAGGATATCATTGAGAGAAGAGATGGTGAATGTTCTGCATAAAACGTTCTAGTAATGTGACGAGTTAACACAATGACAACATTTACTGGCAACATTATGAGCATATTTTGGAAATGTTGTTAACGTTGAAGTTTGTTCAATGATCTCAAAATAACATTGTTCCAATGTTTCATAAGAACAAGAGAAGAACATTCCCTCTGTCACATTAGGAAAATGTTTTGAGGATATCATTGAGAAATGAGATGTTGAATGTTCTTTTTAAAATGTTCTTCTAATGTGACGAGTTAATAACATTAAAATGTTTTACTGGCAACATAATGAGCATATTTTGGAAATGTTGTAATCATTAAAGTTTGTTCAATGATCTCAAAATAACATTGTTCCAATGTGTCATAAGAACTAGAGAAGAATATTCCCTCTGTCACATTAGGAAAATGTTTTGAGGATATCATTGAGAAATGAGACGTTGAATGTGTCAAAAGAACTAGAGAAGAACATTCTTTCTGTCACATTAGGAAAATGTTTAGAGGTTATCATTGAGAGATGAGATGTTGAATGTTCTTTATAAAACATTCTTATAATGTCACGAGTTACCAAAATGAAAACATTTACTTGCAACATTATGAGCATATTTTGGGAATTTTGTTAATGTTATATGCCCATAATGTTGCAAGTAAAACGTTTCATTTTGTTAACTCATCACATTAGAATAACGTTTTATAAAGAACATTCAACATCTCATCTCTCAATGATATCCTCAAAACATTTTCCTAATGTGACAGAGAGAATGTTCTTCTCTTGATTTAATGAAACATTGGAACAATGTTATTTTGAGATCATTGAACAAACTTTAACGTTAACAACATTTCCAAAATATGCTCATAATGTTGCCAGTAAATGTTTTCATTTTGTTAACTCGTCACATTAGAAGAACGTTATATAAAGAACATTCAACATCTCATCTCTCAATGACAACCTCAAAACATTTTCCTAATGTGACAGAGAGAATGTTCTTCTCTTGTTCTTATGAAACATTGGAACAATGTTATTTTGAGATCATTGTGCATCTTGTTACCTCAGAAACATTCCCTAAATATCTTTTGAATGTTGCAGTTAAAATGTTATATCTTAGTTTACATTTAACGTTATAGGAACATTTTTAAAAGAGAAAGCATACTTAAAATATTCGTTAAACATTACATTCAAATGCAAATTTGTATGTAGTCAACATTTCGAAGAAACTGACTACACAAATGCTACCGGTAGTAAACGGCTAAAGATCGGAATTGTCCCGTCATGGTTTAGTTTGAATTACTGGGGAGAACATCAATAACTGGGGAGAACATCTGCCACCGAGGGAATCTGTGTATTGCAGGGCAAAATCTGTTGGAGCTGATATTCGTCCCGTCCCCACAAGCTAGAGGATGTATCACCACGGTAAATATAGTTTGATGTTCAATATTTGATAGATTTTCGGACATTCAAAGCTCAATAGCATGCAAACGATAAGCTGGAAACCTTGGTTTAGTCCAATTTAAATAGAAAAAACGTTTACAACATTGCACAGGTCTTGTTTTCGCCAATTCTAACCGAATAAAATTAGATATTAGTCGCAGCATTGTAGGCACTCTGCGCTTAGCCAATGCACGTCGCAAGGGACTGTTAACAAAGTGCATCACCACATTTTGCACACAAGTCATAAATTCAATAACTCCCTGATCACACGACCTAGATAGTTCATATCAATGTAGTATCCTTGAAAGAGATGGGCCACACATTGCACATCATTTAGTTTATCAAAAAACGGGTGTAAACTTTATAAACAAGATGATATAAATGATAAAATGCTTAGAAATTCAAAAGCTTTGAGGTCACATGATTTAGGTAGTTCAAATCAAGGTAGTATATTTCAGGGTGATGGTCCACAGGTTGCACAGCCTTTAGTTTGCCAAAAACTGATGTAATATTTACAAACAAGTTGACATATGAGCTAAAACCGCTTTAAAATTCAATAGCTCCCTCATCACATGACCTAGATGTCTTAAATCAATGTTGTGGTTTTCAGAAGGATAAGCCATTGATGGCACACTCGTTGTTTTTCCTCAAAAAATGATTTATAATTTATTTATAAATATTTACATTCATCAAATTCCCCTTGAAATTCGATAGCTCCCTCATCACATGACCTAGATGTCTCAAATCAATGTTGTTTTATTCAGAGGGATGGGCCATCCATGGTTCACGGCCTGGATGGCTGTGGTCTTTTAGAATGTTTTTAGTTTTCCTAATGCATCGCTTCTGGTAGATGCCTTGCACGGAGGGGAGGGAGCCGCCTATGATGCACTCCACTGACTTCACCATCTCTGAAAGGCCTTACGATCAGCAGCGGAGCAGCTGCCGTACCAGGCTGTAATGCAGCCTGAGAGGATGCTCTCAATGGTGCACCTGTAGAAGTTAGTAAAAATCCTGACAGACATGCCAAAATTCTTGAGTCTCCTCAGGAAGTATAGGCGCTTTTGGGCAGTCTTTGTTGCCGAGATTGTCTGTCTGGACCATGTGAGGTTGTCACTGATGAACACCCCGAGGAACTTGAACTCTGAAACTCTCTCGACTTCAGCTCCATCGATGTGTATGGGGGCAGGACCATCCCTGCTTCCTAAAGTCCACTATCATCGCCTTTGTCTTGCTGACGTTGAGAGAGAGGTTGTTGCTCTGGCACCAGGTAGCGAAGGCTCTTACCTCCTCTCTGCAAGCGGTTTCATCGTTGGAGATGAGAACTAGGATGGTTGTGTCATCAGCAAACTTTATGATGTTAGAACTGCGTGTGGCCACACAATCATAAGTGAACCGAGCGTACAAGAGGGGACTGAGTACGTAGCCCTGAGGGGCTCCGGTGCTCAGGGTCATTGTGGAGGAGGTGAGGTTGCCCATTTTCACCATCTGGGGTCTTCTCGTTAGGCACAGATATGGGTTTTGACCAGCCGCTCGAAGCACTTCATAATGATTGCGGTCAGTGCTACTGGACGGTAGTCATTTAGGCAGTTGAAGTGAGGTTTTTTTGGAACTGGGATAATGGTGGCCTGCTTGAAGCAGGAGGGAACTGCAGACTGGGTTAGGGAGAGGTTGAATATGGAGGTGAATACCTCCGCTAGCTGGTCGACGCATCCTCTTAGAACACGGCCTGGAATACCATTTGGCCCTGGAGACTTCTGCGGGTTCACTCTTTTGAAAGCTCTCCTTACGTCAGCCACATTCAGGGACATCCAGGGAGTGCAGTCGTCTGGGTTCTCAGCCAGCTTTTCAGGAGTGATGTTGGCCGTCTCAAACCATGCAAAGAAGATGTTGAGCTCGTCGGGGAGCGAGGCGGGGGGATGGGTGTCACAGCTATTTCTGCCTTTGTACTCTGTTATCTGCTGCAGTCCACACCACATGCGCCTGGGGTCGGAGCTATTGTAATTGGACTCCAATTTGTCCCTGTAGTCTCTTTTAGCATCTCTGATGGCCTTCCGTAGGTCATATCTGGCCCTCCTCAGAGCCTCCAGGTCCCCAGAGTTATAGGCAGAGGACCGTGCTACAAGCTTGGCACGGACATTGCCGTAACCCAGGGCTTAACAACAGGTGCATTGGATGCTGCAGCAGATTATATCAGAGAGCCTGAAGAAGCTTCTGAAAAGACAAGCTAAAGGACATAGCACACAGAAAGAAAGTGGTATGTGAAAATAGGACATTGCTGTATTTGTGTGTGTGTGTGTTTCACAAAACAGCCAGTAGTGAATCATGATCAGTAATGATCAGAGGAGTTATAAAGCTCATTGTATTCGTTTGGATAAGGTGTTTGAATGAACTAAAGATGCATATGACAACGTTATTACTTGAAGAGTCAAACCTAATGAAAGGAATACTGAGAAGGAAATCACTAGGAAATACAAGCCTTGTCATATTAGATAAATATTTTTCTGCATTGATTCTCTTTACAGGTTGATTATGTGTCACTGCTGGAGGTAAATCTCCAGGGGCCTCATGTATAAAAGATTGCGCAGCTTACATACCAGAAGATGGCATATGGCCAAAACTGGAAAAGTACGTACGCACAGAAAAATTCACATGTATAAAACCGGTCGTACGCCAGGTCCTGCGAACCTTTCCTTTATAAATCACAATCAACGTGAGATTGACCACACGTGAACGAGCCACTGATCCCGCCTTGCCTCCTCCCCTAAATGAATATGCAGATGCAGGCCTTGCGGCGTAACTTTTTTCCACAAATGCTAAAATCTCAAAAAATAAAACAACTTTGCACATTTTAACCTCTTAAGCCTCGCCCCCTAATTGTCAAATTCTGCCTAAAAAAACATACCCAAAGTTAAACTCTTGTTACACTGGACCTGAGGCAAGTACAAACATATAGTTGATATTTTTTTAAAGAAAAGACTTTGAAATTTTTGGATATGTAAAATTCATTTCAAACAAATATACACAGTGAATATGGCACCAGATGAAATAAAGAAAATGCATAATTATTTTCTGTTTTTATTTTTCTACATCCTCTTTGAAAGAACCCTACAAAGCCATACATTAAGATAGGATACTGGATCCAATTCAAATCATGTTTTTAAGGGGCTGGCCACATAAGTCTCTAAAATTTTAGATTGATTGAGTGAACAGCCAATGAGCTATAGCTTTGATTGTAAAACTATATTTTTAGAAAAAATGCACCGTGATGGCGTTTACATCCGGGTCCTGAGACGAACAACACAGTTCTTTCCTGAATTATCTCCGTCAGTCTTCAGTTAAAATTGTTAATCTTGCACATTTTTAAGATATCTGTTTCATAAGGATGACGGATATGCCGAAATTGTTAAGCTTTTAATACTATTTACATCCGTCTTTTGTTCAGAAGTGCAGGTCAAATACACTACCATTTTCATTTATTTTTGAATGCATTTAACAGTCCGGTAAGAAAATGCTATTTTTACATTCAAGATGGATTTTACATGGGAAAACTATGCTTTAAGTCATTACTGGGACCCTTTGATGACCAAAAAGAAGGATTTTATGACCGTAAGTAAAATATTTTGTACTAAAAGTTAACATAAGTACAGTGTGCTAATCTGTATTTTCTAAGTAAAATGTAATTGTTTTCAAGACGCGTACCTGACATTAAGTAGTCTAACGTTGTGAGTTTTATAGCTACACTAAAACCGAGATATTTGCTAGAATCCCACGATTCTAAGCATTAAGAACATATAATACTTTTATATATATCCTAAAAAATGAGCGTGGTAGTTGTGTTTGTAGTTGGCGTTTTGATTTTATTTTAGAAGAAAAAAAACACTTTGTTTGCGACATGTGGAGTTCAAACTCGCAGCCATAACGTTGTGAATTTTACAGCTACACTAAAACCGAGATTTCTACTAGAACCCCAACATTCTAAGCTTTAAGGAGATATAACACTTGTATATATAACCTAAAAAATGAGGGTGCTAGCCGTGTTTTCCTTTTGCCATTCAATTTAATTTTAGGTACAAAAATGGCTAGTTCAGTAAACAAGCTAACAGCTTTTGGTACTGGCTGTTTACGTCACATTATGATTAATAATTATCTCGTTTTCATAGCTATTTTAAACCCGAGATATTTGCTAGAACCCCAACATTCTATGCTTTAAGGACACATGAGACATGTATTTATAAATTAAATATTGCATTTGTGAGCTTTGTTTTTATTCCTTAATGTATTTACTATGAAGTGAGAAAAAGACGCATAGCTGACATTAAGTAGTCGTAACGTTGTGAATTTTATAGCTACACTAACACCGAGATATTTGCTAGAATCCCAGGATTCTAAGCTTTAAGGACATATAAAACATGTATATATAACCCAATAAATGACGGTGTTAGCCTTGTTTCTAGTTTTACATTCCATTTAATTTGAGGCACATGTGTACAAGGCACGTAGCTCACATTATGAGGGGAAGTTATTATTTTTGTTCATTTAGCCATCTTTTTTGTTGTAAATATAAATAAGTTATTTGTTTATCCTGTTGTTTATGAAATATTAAACTTGCAAAAAATATATATAAATCAATAATTTAATAATAGGAAAATATATTCATATAAATAAACAAATGAATTGTTTAAAAAAAATGAATATTTTTTCTGTATGTATTCATAACTATATTTTATTTTAGTATGTTTTTTATTTGTATATTTACTTAAAGGTACAATATGTCGTTTTCCAAAACAATAACAAAAAACATTAAAAAAAAACATCACTATTCTTATTATATATATTTCTTAGTTGTGTACTTACATTATCCTAAATGTTTCCACCAACTTTCAAACCCAGAGAAATTTGTAATATAATTCAAAGACACGGGACGTTTCATTTTGTCTTCAGTCAATGGCGTCATATAACCTTTGACTGCTCTAGTTGCTCTAAGTTCCAGGGAACCGCCAAACATAACGTGAATATAGTATATATTTTTAACAATACATTACTTTGTCAGTGAACATTTTTTCTGCCTGAGACGCTAGATTGGAAGGTTGTTATTGACGACGATAACAAAACCCATGATCCCCAGCTACTTCCCGACGTCATCAAAGTACATCTTTTGCTATTGTTTTGATTGAGAGATCCCTAGAGATCCCTAGCGCCCAAAAACGACATATTGTTTGTTTAATTGTTATGCATAAATTTGTACTTATTTATTTTTACATGCATAAAAGACAACAGCATCTACTTTTTTAAGAAATCATAAATTAATATATAACACATATTATTGTCTATACAGGTGGACAGTGGAGGACCATCCACAGATGAAAGACACGAGCATGCAGCAGCAGCAGCAGCACTAAAGGGGAGCGGCCTGTTAGAATCTGCTGACTAAAGAACTGTTTGTGAATACCAAATGTATAAAAATGTTGAAATTGTTGTTTTTTCATAGTTGTTTCTTAAGCAGTTTTTTTTATCATGGTACAAATACAAATGTTTAAAAATGTTCAGAATTTGGTTTATTTAGTTCTTGAGCAGTTTTATTAGATTTTTATTTATTTATCCTGTTTCATGATGTGCACACTTTCTTTCTGTTAAAGCTAATGAAGTTTAAAATGTTACTACACAACATTTGCATGTTGTTAAAGCATGAAGTTCGACTTTAAATATAACTCTGGGAACATTTAACAAACTGGAAAAAAAACTTTCTAACAATGTTATGGCATAATGTTATGGCATAATGTTCCAACAATGTTATCATTAAAAACGTATGTTTAAAATGTGCTTTATTGTCTCTTTTAGGAGAAGATTCTGGAAACGTTTTATGACTGTTGTGATGAACAATGTTCTAAAAATATTATCACTGAAGATTTTAACAAGGATATTACCAAACAGTTTTAGAAGACTCTGTTAGAGAATGTTATCCTACCTCTTCTGTGAACATTCTGGGAACTACAATAAAACTTACCATTTAACTTTTTAAAAATGTTAGAGGATAATGTTCTAAAAATGTTATGTATAAACATTTAAGCAGTATCATCGCTAGACATGTATAATGTGTTTATAGCATGTTATCTTAACTTTCAAAAGAACATTGTAAGAAAAAAAATAAAATGTATAACAGAAACCTGTAAAAGAACCTTAGGGAATAAAGTTCTAACAATATTACTACTAAACATTTGAATTATGTTTTTAAAGAATGTTATCCTAACTTTTAATAGAACATTCTAGGAACAAAAATAAAACTACCCGCTGAAAACGTTATAAGAACGTTAGAGAATATTGTTATAAAAATGTTACTAAGAAACATTTTAATAATGTTTTCCAAGAATGTTATCCTAACTTTTAATAGAACATTCTATGAACAAAATAAAACTACCCGCTGAAAACGTTATAAGAACGTTAGAGAATATTGTTATAAAAATGTTACTAAGAAACATTTTAATAATGTTTTTCTAGAATGTTATCCTAACTTTTAAAAGAACATTCTGGGAACAAAAATAAAACTACCCGCTGAAAACTTTATGGGAACGTTACGGAATAATGTTATACAAATGTTACTACAATACATTTTCATATTGTTTTTAAAGAATGTTATCCTACCTTTTAAAAGAACATTCTGGGAACAAAAATAAAACTACCCGTGGAAACTTTATTGGAAACGTTAGGGAATATTGTTATACAAATGTTACTACAATACATTTTAATGTTTTTAAAGAATGTTATCCTACCTTTTAAAAGAATATTCTGGGAACAAAAATAAAACTACCCGCTGAAAATTTTATTGGAATGTTACGGAATAATGTTATGAAAATGTTACTACGAAACATTTTAAGGTTGTTAAAGAATGTTATCCTAACTTTTAATAGAACATTCTGGGAACAAAAATAAAACTACCCGCTGAAAACTTTATGTGAACGTTAGGAAATAATGTTATACAAATGTTACTACCAAACATTTTAATGCTGTTGTTAAAGAATGTTATCCTAACTTTTAATAGAACATTCTGGGAACAAAAATAAAACTACCCGCTGAAAACTTTATGGGAATGTTAGTGAATAATGTTATAAAAATGTTACTACGAAACATTTTAAGGAAGTTTTTAAAGAATGTTATCCTACCTTTCAAAAGAACATTCTGGGACCAAAAATAAAACTACCCGCTGAAAACATTTAGAGAACAATGCATGTAATGTTCTCAAAACGTTTTTAGAACAAAAAATTCCTAGCTGGGAAGCTTGTAGGGAGGGGATCAAGTAAGCAAGTGGTAACTTTCATACGTGATACCTCCATAGTGAGCTGCTCAGAGTCAATTTTGGAAAAGGTAGTAAAGGATGTGCCAGAGAAGCTAGACAGACATAGTGCAGAAGAAGAAACAGGTGTTGCTTGAATTATTCTATAAATATTGTAAATTTTAGAGCCAAAGAAATTGAGGAAATCATTACACAACTGATTTGAAACAGGCAGAGATGAACAGACAATAACTTTGAGAAGTCTGTTTATAGTTTGAAAGAGATGCCTAGGGTTACTTTGATTGTTGTTTATAATCTGAGAAAAGTAAACAGATCTAGCAGACTCAATTGCAGATCTATATTCCCCCAGGTGGTCTTTCCAAGCTTGATAAAATACATTCAAGCCTGAATCACACCACTTGCACTCCAATTTACGGCATGCTACTTTCCTAAGACGCAGGTCCTCATTATACCAGGGGGCAGAACGAGTAAAAAAGACTCTGCGTGACTTCAAGGGGGCTAAAGAATCCAAATTAAAAGCAAGAACAGTATTCAAATGTAAAATGTCATCTTCAAGGGAAGCATAAATATAGAATGCATTCTACTTTTCTAATTTAATTAATAGGCCTAACACAAATAAAATTACAAAAAACAATATTCCTACGAGGCATTTGAATTTGCAAAATCCTGCAGCTACAGTATATACTGTAGATGTGGGGTGAGGTGCCCTCTAGCCCACAGCGCTACTTGATTCGTGTGCATTTTAATGAAACTAGAACTCAAATACTGTTTTTTCAGTAGTGACCAGTTTACAAACGTCATATAGAGACTTCTAAATGTATGTTTTCAATGGCCTTTGAGCAGTCAGGATTGTTTTAGACGATAAACAATATGCCCAAAATAACATGAGATTATTCATGGCAACACACACTTACTGCAACAAGAATGAACGACAATCCTGGAACACGTAGTTTATATGCGCACACACACAGACACGTTTATACAGCTTATGTTATGTTCAGACTGAACGAAAATTGAGCGGGCATTTGCCCCAAATGAGACATAAACAAATCACCATACTCTTAAAACTATGAATAATGGACAGCACAATGAATGTGTTAATATTGCTCTAACATATTTTGTGTCAAATGTTCAGCATTGTAAATAGTCCAAAGTAAAAGTACAACCCTGGGTTCATCCGTTTTGGGAAGTTTTTAATTTAAACCTATGACCAGGTAAAGGTAATCATAAATAACCATTGACCATAAGGAATACTTTTGACTCTTTCTTTTCAATGAAGTGATGACTGTTTAGGCGTTAACTCTTTACCTGGTCATTTTGGTGTTAATTGGTAGTGCTGGGGAGAGGGAACATCCAGGTTGTCAATGTCGACTTTTATATTCATAGCAGCATAACATGGATCTATCAACAATATATTCTTAATCTGACATCCTCCGCTGATTGAGAATGTATTCATAGAGCAAATTGTGAAGTTGGAAAAAAAAGTCTTCATTGTTATTTCAACAATTTGAACGCACCTCGCAGACCAGACTGAGATCAAGAAGATACGCGAACTGGCATTCTCATCCTTGGCAGAGAAATGTTTGGAAACCATGCAGCTGGCATTTGTTATACAAAATGTTATAGACAAACAGCAATTGAACTTCCCTATTCATGAGTTTTCAATGTGAAAGACCATTTGTTTTCACACAAATACACACTTCACGAACATATCTTTTGCATAGCGAGACACATCCATTTTCTCGCACGCTACCTCAACCCTGCTCTCCCGAGCGAGCTGCCTGATGAGCAAGATAGTAAAATAATTAGACCTACTTCAAGTGATTTAGGTATAATACAGACACATTACAGATCTATTTTAGATTTTTCACCTATGCCTGTGAATGTTGGAAAGCTCAGCATTCCTGTCTGATCTCTGACTAACTCCTATTTGTGATCATCCATTCCACAAAGACAAATGTGCCATTTCTTTGTTCAGGTTATTACTCTAAAATTGTCTGTAATTTATTTAAGTTTTTTTGATAAATGGAGCCAGCCTCCAAAAGTAATTAACCTGTTCTGTGACTTTTTGTTCTAACACAACGCTGTACAGACAACTATGTACTTATACTCTAAAGTTTGTTGTTTTTACATTAGAATAATAATGTTTCATATAATCTAGATTTAGATATGGAATAAATAGCATTCAATATTTTCTTTATTATTTTTCTGCATTAGAACCACACCAGGCATCAAGTCATATTACAAAATAATTTATTGAGGCCAATCATGAAATTACATTTTGAACTGAAAAATGTACAATATGTACAAACTACAGTCCGACAAAATAAAGGGAACACTTAAACAACACCACTCAGGAAGCAACACTGATTGACAATCAATTTCACATGCTGTTGTGCAAATGGAACAGAAACAGGTGGAAATTATAGGCAATTAGCAAGACACCCCCAATAAAGTAGTGGTTCTGCAGGTGGTGACCACAGACCACCTCTCAGTTCCTAATGCTGGGGGTGCTTTCACTCTAGTTGTAGCATGAGACGGAGTCTACAACCCACACAAGAAACTCAGGTAGTGCAGCTCATCCAGGGTGGCACATCAATGCGAGCTGTGGCAAGAAGGTTTGCTGTGTCCGTCAGCGTAGTGTCCAGAGCATGGAGGCGCTACCAGGAGACAGGCCAGTACATCAGGAGACGTGGAGGAGGCCGTAGGAGGGCAACAACCCAGCAGCAGTACCGCTACCTCCGGCTTTGTGCAAGGAGGAGCAGGAGGAGCACTGCCAGAGCCCTGCAAAATGACCTCCAGCAGGCCACAAATGGCATGTGTCCACTCAAAAGTTCAGAAACAGACTCTGTGACGGTAGTATGGGGGTCCGACTTCCACAGGTGGGGGTTGTGCTTACAGCCCAACACTGTGCAGAATGTTTGGCATTTGCCAGCGAACACCAAGATTGGCAAATTTGTCACTGGCACGCTGTGCTCTTCACAGATGACAGCAGGTTTACACTCAGCACGTGACAGATGTGAGAGTCTGGAGACGCCGTGGAGAACGTTCTGCTGCCTGCAACATCCTCCAACATGACCAGTTTTGGCGGTGGGTCAGTAATGGTGTGGGGTGGCATTTCTTTGGGGGGCAGCACAGCCCTCCATGTGCTCGCCAGAAGTAGCCTGACTGTCATTAGGAACCAAGATAAGATCCTCAGACCCCTTGTGAGATCATATGCCGGTGCGGTTGACCCTGGGTTCCTCCTAATACAAGACAATGCTAAACCTCATGTGGCTGGAGTGTGTCAGCAGTTCTTGCAAGAGGAAGGCATTGATGCTATGGACTGGCCCGCCCATTCCCCAGACCTGAATCCGATTGAGTACATCTGGGACATCATGTCTTGCTCCATCCACCATCGCCACGTTGCACCACAGACTGTCCAGGAGTTGGCGGATGCTTTACTCCAGGTCTGGGGAGACATCCCTCAGGAAACCATCCACCACCTTATCAGGAGCTTGCCCAGGCTTTGTAGGGAGGTCATAAGGGCACGTGGAGGCCACACACACTACTGAGCCTCATTTTGACTTGTTTTAAGGAAATTACATCAAAGTAGGATCAGCCTGTAGTGTGGTTTTCCACTTTGATTTTGAGTGTGACTCTATATCCAGACCTCCATGGGTTGATAAATTTGATTTCCATTGATGATTTTTGAGTGATTTTGTTGTCAGCACATTCAACTATGTGAAGACGAAGGTATTTCATATGATAATTGATCAATCAGATGCCAATTCACTTCAAACTCGTGAATGCACAAAAAGCAACAAATAAAATCACTTGTGCATAATGCGTGTGAAGTCATGTCAGAAGCTCAATTCGTCTTGCACGAACGAGGTGGAATCGCATCCATTGCGCAGCGCAAACGCGTCTATTGCATGACAGGACCTCCAGACGTGCGTAAAAGCATCTTTACATTAACTTAACATGGAAATCACTTGCTACAGACACTCAATTTGCGTTCGGTCTGAACATAACATTAAGGTCCCTGAAGGTGTGAAAATGACCTTGGCAAAGTATATAGAGTTTATAACATAGGACCCTTATTTAGTATCACATTCACAATTCTTGCATCCATTGAACTTGAGTTTATGGAGAGTTTCTGCTTCATTTTCTTTGCAGGATGTCAGAATAGCCTCCCAGAGCTGCTGTTTTGATGCAAAGTGACAAAGGAAAAAGACCCTCATAGATCTTTTGCTTGAGGATTCTCCAAATGTTCAGGGGAGGATGGGAGCCACATAATTAGTTGCTCTCCTTTTATGCCCATAGCAGCTAATTACACAGAGGTATTCTTTGCAGCATGAGATGGTGCATTGTATTGCATGAAAAGGATTTAATAATAATAATAATAAATAATAATAATAATAATTTTCTTCCAAGAAACCCAAAGCGCTTTTACACAGTGAGGGGGAAAGCCCACCTCATCCACCACCAATTTTGCTACGGAAGGCACAGTTCTTCCTTTTTTACCATGGAAGAAAGTGGTCAGTCAGAAAATATATATACTTTGCTGAGGTCATTTTCACACCTTCAGGGACCCTAAACGGGCCTACCAGCTCTCTCCCCATGATTCTGGCCCTAAACAATGATTCCGGGCCAAAACATGACTCTGCCACTTCCTTGCAGACGTAATCAAGACTGTTTAAAAATTAGTCTTCATGTATTTCTGGGCCCACTGCAACCGTTTCTGCTTGTGAGCATTGGTTAGGGGTGGCCGAATAGTAGGTTTATGTACAACTGGAAGCCTCTGGAAAATCCTACAACTTGAAGTTCACAGGACTCCAAAGGCACCAGCAGTTACAAATACATGGTTGCTGCTTTGTAATGGCATTTTAGCCGCTGCTCTCTTAATCTGATTAATTTGTCTGGCAGTAACATTCCTCATTATGCTTTTATCTGCACAAACCCATCTGTGCTCTGAATCAGACACAAATCTCTTCACAGCACGATGATCATGCTTAGGTTTTTGTGAAATATCTAATGTTTTACCATGTCCAAGGCTTTACACTATTTGACACTTTTCCACAGCAGAGAGATCCTTTTTCTTTCCCATAAGGCTTGAAACCTATGGCCTGCTTAATGTGGAACATCCTCCTTAAGTACTTTTCCTTAATTATTAGAAAATGGAAGAAGTTCAAGATGACAGTCAATCTCCCTCGGTCTGGGGCTCCATGCAAGAGCTCACCTCGTGGGGCATCAATGATCATGAGGTAGGTGAGGGATCAGCCCAGAACTGCATGGTAGAGCTGGGACCACAATCTCAATAAAAACCATTAGTAAAACACTACGCCTTCATGGATTTAAATCATGCAGCACATACAAGATCCCCCTGCTCAACCCAGCGCATGTCCAGGCCCATCTGAAGTTTGCCAATGACCATCTGATGAGACAAAAGTAGAGCTTTATGGTCTAAACTCCACTTGCTGTGTTTGGAGGAAGAAGGATGAGTATAACCCCAAAAACACCATCCCAACTGTGAAGCATGGATGTGAAAACATCATTCTTTGGGGATGCTTTTCTGCAAAGGGGACAGGACAACTGCACCATATTGAGGGGAGGATGGATGGGGCCATGTATTGTGAGATCTTGGCCAACAACCTTCTTCCCTCAGTAAGAACATTGAAGATGTGTTGTGGCTGGGTCTTCCAACATGACAATGACTCAAAACACACAGCCAGGGCAACTAAAGAGTGGCTCTATAAGAAGCATCTCAAGGTACTAGAGTGGCCTAGCCAGTCCCCAGACCTGAAGTCAATAGAAAATATTTGGAGGGAGATGAACATCCGTATTGCCCAGTGACAGCCCCAAAACATGAAGGATCTGGAGAAGGTCTGTATGGAGGAGTGGGCCAAAATCCGCTGCAGTGTGCGCAAACCTGGTCAAGAACTACAATTGCAAACAAAGGTTTCTGAACCAAATATTGAGTTCTGCTTTTCTAATTTATCAAAAACTTATGTCATGCAAGAAAGTGTAAATTAATTATTTAAAAATCATACAATGTGATTTTCTGGATTTCTGTTTTGGATTCCATTTCTCACAGTATGGAAGTGCACAGTATTTTGAAGTGTACCTATGATTTAAATTACAGACCTCTGCATGCTTTGTAAGAAGGAAAACCTGCAAAATCGGCAGTGTATCAAATTCTTATTCTCCCCACTGTATGTTTTTGCCGCTTATCAGCACCCGTAGTTTTCCCAATATTGATTCCATTCCAGTGGCACCATATGTGCCTTACTGCCCTGTAGTGGGCTTGTGAAATTGTGATTTAATGGTCTTCTAGTTTTTTTTACTGCCATTTATAAGAGATTAATTTTCTCATTTGAATATATTAGCCAATTATATTGCCATCTGTATGTAATTTAATCATTTGACCAGTAGGTGGCTGTCTATAATAGGATTTGGCAATCTGATTCATTTGACCAGTCAGAGTAATGCTCAGCTATTTTTCAATGAAACATCTATCTTTTGGTGTTTCTGAATTATGTTTGGTGCCCTTGTACGCGTGTTTACCAGAGTTAAGTCTGGACACTTTACTCCATAGTTCCGGACCATATAATCCAAGTTCAAAAGCATAATGTAATGTTTTTTGGTCAGGCAAATTCACTGTTTGGATCTTGTGCAAACATGTTTGCATGTTTTGTGAACTGGCACTAACGCACAAGTTATAGTTATAAGAAACACAGTGCAACGATAGCACATTGCTTCATTTTGAATGTGCACGCTTAGTTTCAAATGTGCATGGTTGTAAGTACAGCCATAATGATTGGGCTGAGCCTCGTGTGTGTGTGTGTGTGTGTTTGTGAGACACACAGAGAACTTTGATATGTTTAACTAATTGGTTGAATTCACTTCTTAGTTGCTGTGAACTGAACGTACAATACAGTACAATAATACAAAGTGACTACTTGCATTATCTGACTAAAGGCTTCATTTGATGAGCAGTACAAAAAGAATCGGCGGCTCTGTGACATGTGGTTGGATGAACCATGTAAGTGCCCCTCACCATCCCACATATGTCCAAGAATTTGTTGGCGAGCTGCCGAGAAGGCAGGATCACTGGTTGGTCCCAGGATAGGAGACCAAATTCTGCTGGAAGGGGTGTTGTAGGGCCAGTCTTCCCTCTGGCTTAATGATAATTCCAAATCTATTTGTCTGAGATTTCAGAAAACATAAGATTTAAAGAAAAAGCTTCACCTGTTCTTTTCTTGGTGAACAGTTTTTCATGCCAAAAAAAGTGTTATTTCACAAAGTGCATTACTGTAGTGCATTAGTGTGGGTTGTACTAATAACCAATTTGTTTAGCACTCGTGCTCTCAACCCTGCTCTTCCTAAGTGAGAAAGTTATTTGATGAGAAAGTCAAATATTTATTTCCTGTGATTTAGGAACTTTTGCCATTTTTCTGCTGTAACCCCAGTGTCCTGACCAAATTTCCAATCTTGCCCTCATACCAACATGGCAACCTAATCATCCCCAGCGTATCATCACCACTCGCCAAGATGTTGCTTTAAATGATAATGTGTTCTCGGTCAACTTTGCTGTTAAGATAATGGTAAAACAAACAAACATATATTTTTTTATGTAAATACCCCTAGTGGCCAGTCTATAAGGCACACCACTCCTTTATTCAAAATCAGACGCTCCTACGGACATAGTCATAGATTGCAAAGTGAAGTTGGCAGACAGGCAGATACAGTTCAGATTAATGTTTAAAGGGCCAAACACTTTGTAATCCTGTATGATCATCAGTGTCAGATTAACAAGATCAGTATTGTAGAAAAGGCCACCATCTTGGGCTTCTCAAGCACAAAAGTGTCTATGGGCTATTTAAAATGTTAAGCCACATCTGTGATTTTACGTTCACACAATAGTATCTGAATCTGCTCAAAAAGGATTTGATAAAACCATCTAGTGAAAATACATTATTTGTCATTTAACAACCCATACCAGACCCTCTATTTAAACAATTTATTTATTGAAATATTAATTAATTAATTTATTATCAATTTATTTATTGAAAAACAAAATTACCTATTGGTAATTGGGTTAAGGTGTTATTATAAATGTGACCTGCCAGCTACATCTAAGTATTCAACAGATATGTATACTTTTCAGGGGGTCCGAGTGGCGTTAGTGGATTAGGTCGCTGCATTGCACTCATTGAATGGGTTCTTACAAGTCATCAAAATGTAAACTTTCATTTTAGATTAAGGAAAAATCTGTCAGTTTTCTGTTGCCCCGAGGATTTTCTCAAAACAAAATCATATGAAGAATTACTGTATATTTTCATATTTTCATCCTGGTATGGTGTAGCGCAGAGCTGCCCAACCCTGTTCCTAGAGATCTACTGTCTAGTAGGTTTTCCCTCCAACCCCAGCTGTGGGGAAACTTTCATTTAACTAATTATTTGAATCAGGTGTGCTAAATTAAGGTTGAAAAGACAGAGTGCTATATAGGTTGAATTGATTATTATTATTTATACTTGACCTCGATGCCCCCCTTCTCCTTGTCTGCCCAATTCACCCAGCTCAAGCCAAAACATGTAAAAAAATGGTTTTGGAAGGCACCACAAGTTCTAAAAGTTATGCTCCAATAGAAGAAAATCAACAACACCAATCCCGAATCAATTGGAATATAGTTTGGTAGAAAACTAGGATAAATATAGGCATTGCATGTCAATGACAAAATATACAGGCTGATATGGACTTAAAAAGCCAGTGGTAGGTAAATAAGGCATACAACAGTAGCATGCTATTTGGTAATAACCAGCAAAGCTATCTACAGTAGATGGCCCTTTTGGTATTAGAATCTGCTAGATAATGTGAATGTTATGTACCATATCCTTGTGAGCACTGGGCATGTTTTCTACAGAATAATAAAACACTTTTTGTTTATGTATTGCCACTTTGCCACTGGATCTCATTGTTTGTTTGGCATTATACAGACTGTGCAGCTATTTGCATGCTCAAAGGTTGGGGCTTATTTACTGTTGACTCAGTTAAATTATCAGGGATTGGAAATACTGGAACTTATTAGGCAGAGCTAGTAAAACAACTTTTTCATAATAATTTTGTCAAATAAAACTGCTGTCAGACTCAGTGAACTATAATAATTATCTAGCAAACAGACGTTAGCTAGCATTGCTAACAACGTTTGCTAGCATTGCTACAAGACTGACTCCCTAATCACTGAGCCATCTGATGCCTTACCTAAAGTTTGGTAGGCTATCCACAATATTTGCAAGCAAGCTAACCTTATACCTATCTAAAATAATTCAGGTGACAATATTAAAACAAAGGATTTAGCTATTAATTTTGTTGTTACAACATTTGTATGTTTTCATAGCATTGTCAGGGTATTTAGATTATTATTTGTTGAAGGACAATAAGAAGCAGAAGAAGGGAGACAGGTTTGTAGGGGAAGAAAGAGAGAAAGGGCAAGGACAGTCAGCAGGGCTTGAATCCTTTGTCAGGGGGTGTGTGTGGTCCAGAAAAGGTTTACCCAAAATTCTAGGGAATCACATTTACCTGGATATGTTCCTTAACCTCTACGGTGTACTCTGGCATTCCATTAATGTACTTCTTGCATTTCTCGTAAGTTCCAGCATGCCGGTCGATGACACGGGCTTCGAGAACCACCTCTTCAATTTTACCTGGAGTTTGAGAGAAAGGTGTTAATAGTTCATTCAATTAGCCATTTCAATGACATAATATAATATACTATGTCAGATGCCGTAACAGTCTGAGCAGTTAATGGGGCTAGCCACATGACATTAGAACTATTTACGTTGTCTAGAATTGTCTGTTATTTGCTAGTTAGTGGACATGGTCCTAATTATAATCGGTCGAGAAGAACAGCCCTTTGTATACTTCCATTCTGCATTTAATGGTAACTAAATGTACTGATTAGTGACACGGTTTGAGAGCGAGCAATTTATCACGTCACCATCTGTATTAATAGGTGTGTTCAGTAAAAATAAAACCTTTCTTTAACGATAACATGTCATTTGTATGAATGTGTATTTTCTAAGAAAATATACTTTTTTAAAACCATATCATTTTTTATAGTTACTTATATGAAACTTATTAATGTGGATATGTGTGGACACTTGGGCACAATCGTGAAGGACACTTGGTGTCCTCTTACAGAATAGTCAATAGTTCCTTGTTTGTTGACTCTATCATTCTAAAATTTTAGACATACTGAATGTTTTCCTCCCTTGGGGAACATGATTAGAAGTGTTTCCAGGACCCATTCTAAATATAAGGCTTTTTATATGCATTTGAAAGATGATGTAGAAAAAATATGTATGTATTTTCTGTCATCTTGTGCCAGATTCACTGTGTACACTTCATAGTTATTTTTACATATCCAAAAATGTCAAAGTATTCCCTTTCAAAAGAAAAAAAAAAGAAGAGGTTACCTTTGGGTATGTTTTTCAGGCAAAATGTCGCAATCAGAGCCTGATCCCTAAGAGTTTAATAATGTTACCATAAAATGATTTATGTAATATACAATGCTTTGCATGCCATTTTTTTCCTAGATCAACCGACTGTATATTTTGGGCACTTCTGTATCAATTTGCACTTAACTCACAGTCCAGAATGTTGCACCCTGCAAAGCACTTCAAAGATGTTGACTGTAGCGTAAAGCCTTTGGCCTATTGGCAAGCAATTTACAGTATCTAGTAACGTTTACACCAAGTCATAATTTCGTTCGAGAGATATGTCCTATCTTGCTTGAGTAGGTTCAGCTTGAACCATAATCTGTCACAGATACATTTCAAAATGAAATTTTTGAATATCACAAAATAAGCAAAAACAAAAGATACATATTTAGATCCCCATAAATCTGGCCACATTGCCTTGGCTTCCTAGCTGGCTATTTACTGTAACTAGCAATGTTGACAAAGGGTCATAATTCCGTTTGAGAGCTACCGTGCCCTTCACGATTATTGGCAAACCTTGTAAAATTTAAAAAAAGGTTTAGTAAGAATGTATATTTTGGTGAATTGGCATAATGCCACAATGACATTTTTTATTGAAAAATAAAATATGTCATCAAGAAATAATTATTTCTAACAAAACCATGTGTGCCACGATTATTGATAATACTTTTTATATAACCCATAGACCGTACATACATATAAATATAGACATATACATATATACATGTATATACATGTACACACATGTACACACATGTACACACATGTACACACATGTACACACATGTACACACATGTACACACATGTACACACATATATATACACACACATATACACATATATATATACACACACATATACACATATATATACACACACATATACACACACATATGTATATATATATATACACACATATAGGTATATATATATACACACATATATGTATATATATACACACATATATATATATATACACACACACACACACACATATATATATATACACACACACACACACATATATATATACACACACACACACACACACACACACACACACACACACACACACACACATATATATATACACACACACACACACACACACACATATATATATACACACACACACACTATGGCATGCCGTTTAGGAAATTATTTATTTATATATGTAAATTTTAAATATATTGAATGCAATTCTGAATATATGGAATTAATCTTGAATATATGGAATGAAAGTCTAAATATATTGAATGGATCTTGAATATATTGAATGAACCTTGAATATATTGAATTAACCTTGAATATATTGAATGAAAGTCTGAATATATTGAATGAAATTCTGAATATATTGAATGGAAGTCTGAATATATTGAATGAATCTTGAATATATTGAATGAACCTTGAATATATTGAATGAAAGTCTGAATATATTGAATGAAATTCTGAATATATTGAATGGAAGTCTGAATATATTGAATGAATCTTGAATATATGTAATGAAAGTCTGAATATATTGAAGGAATCTTGAATATATGGAATGAATCTTGAATATATGGAATGAATCTTGAATATATTGAAAGAAATTCTGAATATATTGAATGAAAGTCTGAATATATTGAATGAAAGTCTGAATATATTGAATGAAAGTCTGAATATATTGAATGAAAGTCTGAATATATTGAATGAAAGTCTGAATATATTGAATGAAAGTCTGAATATATTGAATGAAAGTCTGAATATATTGAATGAAAGTCTGAATATATTGAATGAACCTTGAATATATGGAATGAAATTCAGAATATATTGAATGAACCTTGAATATATGGAATGAAATTCAGAATACATTGAATGAAAGTAGGAATATATTGAATGAACTTTTAATATATGGAATGAAATTCTGAATATATTATTTTAGCTCATTCGTGCCGGCAGCGCTTCCACTCCTGCACTAGAACGAATTAAGAAGTTAACAAACTCTTGCCGAATGAGAATTAACGGCACGTTAGTTAGGCTACGGTTTACCAATTCACAAGGCTAGACTAGGGGAAATATCCACCATGAGAAGCTTACAGATTTTGAACATAACATTGCCAAGTATCTATAAACTGTGTACGTTATTGGGTACCTTAATGTGTTTAGTTGTGGAATAAATGCATGTATTCAATGTGGTCAGTAATTTTAAGTTGGTAGGCTGTCATGAAACCGCGCACCTCTGCAACAGGCTACTGAACGAGACCGAAAGTAACCATGCAACCGCTTAAGTCTAATGTAATCAAGCGGAATTGCGATGAACACATTCATCTAAGATGCACTAGAAACAAGCCTTGGTTACTAAGCCAAACTTGCCGAGAACCAAAGATACCCACATTATTGATTGGGAAGAACATGACATACAAATTCACGTCATGTTATCCTGGTAGATGTTAATTAGTTATGTTAAGTTAATGTTGCAGGCTGCATGGTAGGTAGGCTGTCACAAGGAGATTGCGGTGCGCTGTGTACCGGGCTACTGAACGAGACCGTAACCGAGGGTTCTGCATGATTCTAATATAATCAAACGGGTGTCTCCCCCCAACCGCGGGCACGCGAACCAGTGACTGTGCCTGTGCCTGTTACCAACGACTGTTACATAAACACCTACATGTGTTTAATAAACGTTTCAATATGCAAAATGAAAATCTTTATTTTTCATGAGCCTAGGTGGCTATAGCTAAATTAAATAGGCCTTTATACAGCATTTCTCGTATAGTACCGTGGTACCATAGACCGTATATATTACTGGACATAGCATGTGTGACGTCACCCATTGGTTTGTGGAGATCTGATTTCAGTTGTCGAGTCGAAATCGAGTCGAAATCTCTTAATCAAGAAACTTAGTCACTCCAAAAGGAAAATATTTTTGGAGTTCTATAATAGATAACAATAATTGGAGGAAAACATGGCTACTACCATTTAAATATTGCATACCCAATAAAATGAAAGAAGTTAATTTTAAAATTCTGCACTATATATATCCTTGTAATGTATCTTTATCTAAATATTGTGATATAGATGATGTATGCACCTTCTGTAACACTGAAACTGAAGACATCTGTCATTTGTTTTTCTCCTGTAATGTTTCATCAACTTTCTGGAATGATTTAAGCTCTTATTGGTTTTCTAAAATTAATATGAACGGTAATCTATGCATCAAAGGTATCATTAGTTTTTTTGAGAACCCAAACAAATCTTCAGAATGTACTATTAACTTCTTTATCCTTGTGGCAAAGTTCTACTTTCAAAAACAAAGGTTGCTTAAGAAAATTCCTACTTTTAATGATTTCTTATGTGAAGCTAATCACTTAATCAAATCACTAAGAATAATTGATAATCGAAAATGTACCACTTTTTTAAAGAAATATGATCAGATCTTTCATGCTCAATGATCATTATTATGTTTATTATTTTATTATTATTTAAAGGTTCAGTGTGTAATTTCTAGTGACATCTAGTGTTATGGTTTGTGAATTGCAAGCAGCCAGTCACTCACTTCCTGCCCTTCGCTTTGCAAACACAAAAGCCAAGCTACGGTGGCCGACGTAGGATAAAATATGTCGTCATCTGAGACAGCAGAGTATAGTCAAGCAATGAGGTTTCTTTAAATATAATTATTAAGTCAAAAATGTATTATTCAGTAAAACCATGTTATTTCGAATGTTATTTTTACTTGTTCATAATTGTGTTAGTGTTTTATTTACTGACTTTACCTAGCTTGTTTCCATGTTAGTTAGTACAAGATAAGAGCCTTCTATCTGGGAAAAGCCACACTGATGGTTACCAGTGATTTTTGCCTGCGTCACTCTTGTATTCGTCTTGCTTCATCATGCTTTCGAAATAACCATCCAACTAACATTACATATTTCTTCTAACAGGGTACTAAAAGTTTAGCTGGCTAATATGAGTTGTTATGCTGTGGGCTAACGTTCTGTTAGGGCTCTCAAGTTTTGAAGACAGGCAAGAGTGACATCCCCCCGTCAGGGGGTCGGGGGGGTCGGTTAGATGGGTCGTGGGAATGGGGGTGTTTCATTAATAATAATTATTAGTGTTTTGGTTGTTGTTATTAATAATTGCTCAGACTTGCAAAATAATTTCCACATTTGAAACAGTTCGGCTCAAGCCTAGCCATTTTTAGGGTCATGATTGAGGACAATGTCCCATCCAGAGATAAGCTGTTTTGTGTTGAGGTTTTGTTCTAACCAACCATCGAAAATACCCTCTTGGCATCAGCAATAAAATTTGGAAGCACCTAAAACAAGGCTGCGATCTTTGATAGCCTCCGAAATTGGTTTAAGACAGTAGTGCTGTACAATTAATAAATTTTTTATCATGATCACGATTTTGGCTTCCCACAATCAAATTCACGTGATCGACCTTCAAAGACCCCCAACGCTCTAGAACAGGGGTGGGCAATTATTTTTGCTTGAGGGCCACATTGAGCTTTTGAAACCACATGTAGGGCCGCATTTTATGGCGATGCATGAGAAATAGGAAATGTTATTTCATTAAATTAACCCCACCCCCTACACAGTTAGGTGCGTATCCTACAGAAAATACATGTTTTGTTTTGTAAAACCTTGTTTGACTGTAATGTTATTAGTTTACCAAAATATAGTCAGTGAAAAGTACCCAAATTTGAGACGCAATATCTACGGCTTGTCATTAATCCACATGGACAAGCCACTTCTCATTATTTGCATTGGCAATATTTTATCACCGGAACCCCCTCTTTCCACCCATATTGGTACCATGTTGGTATTGTGCAGGATGATGTCCTACATCATTTCAGAGTTGCTATTTTGTCATTTTCACATCCTACTTCCTGTCTGTAATGTGTTTAGTAAAAAAGGCAAGTCAAAAAAACATGACCGACTTCGAG
>JACXGM010008443.1:0-28961 GCA_016801145.1 Umbra pygmaea | reverse complement strand
CGCACACACACACACACACACACTCACACACACACTCACACACACACTCACAAACTTGCACACACACACACACTCAAGGCAAACACGCAAGGCTACTACTACTAACTACTGTATGCATGCTTACAGTTACCAGACATACAAATGCGTACACATGCACATACACCAACACATTTCAAATGTACTATTGTTAATGTGAATAAATATTTTCTTTAAACTAAATTAGAGAGCATTGATCATGTGTTTCATGAGTCTCCAGTAGTTTTCTTTCGACACGCTAACATGGCATCAGACACCCAGTGACAAACGATTATCTTAGGTCATCTTCGAAAAAGTAGGGTTCCAGAAGTTTCCTGGGACATGTTAGGAACTCTGCTGTCCTAGATGTAAGGGGAAGCTGGTTCTACCTTTGTGGTTCCAGGACAGAGGAGAGCTTAGACTGGCCTGAGTGGGAGCTGCCAGGCATACAGAAATTAGTTTCACCATCTGGATGTTAGAAGGGGGAAGAGAGAAAAATGTTAATCGTCATCTGCATGGCAGTGATATGAGAACACAAGAGGATATAAGAGAGCCAAGGGACATTTTGTATAGAGAAATTAGAGGGCCCACACTTGCCCTGGGGGACACCAATGAGGAGAGCCCAATGGGGACACAGAGCTGCTCCACATCACCGGGCAGGAGCTGGCATTTCAGGAGAAATCCATGACTGTGTAAATGTCACCAGTCAAATAAGGCGGGAGGCAGGCACATATTTCAATGGTAAAAGTCTTTAATAACAAATAATAAATAAATAAATAAATATGCTGAGGCGCAAAACAATGCCTGAATTACAACCAAAAACACTGAGCGTATCAAACCTTGGAAAGCATGGACAGACTGACGCATGCCTGGTAAAATTAAAACAAATAGTAGAACTGAAAGCAATAGAAAAAGATTATTGGTGAGGCAAAACCACAACTACCACTTAGAAGTATGTTGGATGTACAGTAATCAACAATAATACAAAAAACATTGGCTACAATCGAAGAACGCACTCACAGAATGGACCAGTAGCACTGTGACAAGAACAAGTAACAGGAGACATGATATTGTACATGCTGACAGTAAACAATAACTCTCATTAAAAGAGGGAAACAGAGGGAGACAAATAGCAGCACGTGAAGGAGGGCCTGTTAAAATGTACACCCCTGGGCTACGTCTGTTCAAAGGCCATTCGTCAACGTCTGATTAAAGCGCTCCACCCCATGTTAGCCAGGTGGTTGTAGTACTTTGTATAAATATGACAGATACCTTTGCTGGCTAAGGAGGAGGCTAGGTAGGAGGCTAGTTCGGTGGTGATGAGCTGGGGACAGTTACTGTATGTATCATGATGGTTTTGAGAAACCCCAGCGGAAGAAGAGCGACTAAGAAATCGACGATGACCCGGGAAGTGACAGAGCCCACTGCAATGACCTCTGGCCATTTTGAGTGCAGCTCGCAAGCTTACAACAGGAAATTTTGAGAATGAGGTACCCCATGGATCTCACCACAGATATCCAACTGCAGAAGTCCTGTTCCGCATGATCTGAGCTGGTGGGAGGAGCTGGGGCAGAAACAGAGCAGGGGAGCAGATCCACGACCACATTGTCACATCCAGGGGAGCCCGGTCATCTGTCCGCAGTGTAAAGGCATGGCCATATAAGTACAGGTGCCAACGTTTACAAGCCCAGACGCAGGCTAGCGCCTCACACTGGCCGACAAAACACTCTTTTTTTTGGGGTTGTGAGCCCGAAAGGGCAACAGGTTTCTCCACTCCGTTCTGTGTCTGAGACACCACCCCAACCACCACAGCAGATGCATCGCAGGTGAAGGGGACACATGCAAGCACTGAGGTCATCACTTTTTGAAAACAGCTTGGCTCAGAACTCAGTCTAAATGGCATCCTGTTGTAATGAAAAGTCCCTGGTGAGTCTCAAACACTGTGAGGTTCCTGTTGCAGGGAATGGAGGGGCACCCACAAATAGCCCTACCTCAGGTTCAGGTTTTTAACAAATTGGAGCTGTTTTGCCATAGAACAGGGATGTGATTTCCTCTGTTGTGGGCAGTGGATATTTCCCAGGAATGACAGGCTTGTTCACTGGATGAAGGTCCATGCAGCCGCGTACACAGTAAAAATGTCAGTGTTAAATCAACAACCTAAGTGTTAAATTAACACTCTTCAGTGTATATGTAGGTCCACTGGACATTTAACACTGACGTTTTTACTGTGTAGAGCACCCAACATTTTCCTTGCTGTTACTGAGTTTGAAATCTGAGGGGTCTTTTGATATCAGCATTGACCTCGTCTTGAAGAGCCAGTAGAATCCGACTGGAAATGAATGACCGGGGTAATGACTGGGGTAACAGTGGGGTCGATCATCGCCTGGTGAGTGAAAGCGATGAGACAACCCAGGCCATCAGATAGTGCTGGCCATGTGTGTTGCCAAGATGAGGCGACTTGGAGAATTTCTGCTCCGCCAGTATCCAAAAGTATAAAACCCAGAGCCGTGAAAAGGTCCAGTCCCATGAGGTTAGCACCGCGGCACGTTATGTGGGAACAGACGTCAGGCAACACTTTTGGACCACATCGAACAGTGAGTCGGATGGAGCCCTTTAGATCAATGTTTGACTCACCACATCAACAAAGTGCAGTGGAGGGCGAAGTGAGTGGCATGGATCTTGAAAAACTATTGTATGTGTCCACATTCAACAGTGATACACTGGCACCAGTTTCCAACAGAAGAGGAATACAGTTCACACATCACTTGGGTTGACTATGCAGAATTTAAAAGCCACTATTCCTGAGCTCATATTGTGGAGAATAGTTAAAGACTGAAAATGATGTTTGGTGCTCTGTGAAGCTACAGGGGCAGAGCGAAAGACATTGGCAAAGTGGTTTTTTTTTTGACTATTTTGGCAGGTTTGGCCGTGCAATTCTGAGCTCTGGTACCATGGGAACGGGACCCACAGTTTGTACATCGTTTCCGTGGTTGTTAATGTTGCTGTCGCGAGAGCTGCACTGTTTCATTAGTGTTGATTTTAGAGCTGCAAGAGCCATCTGTGAGATTACACAGCTACACAGAGTGGTGTGAAAAACCAGCAGGGGTTGGGCTAGTCACTGGCTGTGTCAACCCAGCTGCGCACTTGGCTGCAGATTCGATTTGGAGAGCAAAATAAATTGTTTGTGACACTGTGAGATTGTCTGGCTCATGCAACTGTCTCACCCTCACTTTGGCATTGTGTGTGTGTTCAGTTGATCCCTAACCATCTCGTCTTGAAGTGCATAAGCTAGCTAGTTCCCTCAAGTTAGCTATCTACTATAGGTTTGCACCGACTCACCAGGGAGTTGGTGATGCTGTCTAAAAATGAATCGATGGAAGAGAGCACTTTGCGGGTGTCTAAATATGCCTGTACGTGTGCAGCACAATCATCATATGTGTTAGCAGTTCCCAAAGTACAGAGCACATGCTGGGCTTCTGTTCCCAAGCAGAAATAAAATGAAATAATAGTGCCTTTTTCCATACAGCTTCAAAATCGTCTGGTCCAAGTGTTGTCAGTCACTTTTCAAATCCTGATTCAACACTGCCATGGGATTGGGGGCTTTCTGCTTACTGCGGAGTCACCAATGAACAACGTATGAGACTAGACCTTACTGCTTCCAGGACCCACACAACAAACACTGTGCTTTCTGAACATGCAATTCCCCCACACCCAACTGTATATGCAGACACTCACACTTTGCCCAGACAGTAGGCGGGACCTGGCCTACTTGCCCAGTGCGTAGAGGATTTTGCCTGCCTGGTCTCAACATTGATGTGTTTATAGGCCACACGCCTAGAATCCACCCTTAAACTAGTTCCTTCCTTGGCTTTGTCTGCTCACTACTCTCTGTTCATATCCATTGCACACACTTAGCTAACTTGCTTTGCTGGCTCTGCTCGCCTTTCCCTCTACTTTCTGCTAGCGCTCATCTGTGGACACCAACACATTATGCCCGCCTCTGCTCCTCCACAATTAGCCCACACAGTCAGCTCCATAGTTCACACCTATTGTTCAATTGAAAGCTACCATCATTTAGATGGTTTAATCTATTTAGGAGGCAAATTAATAATAAAAACAATAAACACAAACTCATCACTCTACCTGATACCTCAAAACAAGTAATAAAATAGATAATGAAAGTAATACAATACAGATTTGTAAACAATAGTTTCTTAGTGACACCTGTTCTCCGCCCTGTGATAAAGGACTGGAATCGATCAAGGCTTAAGGGGAATTGTACATGACGAATTTAACTGCTAAAGTAGCAGTATATCTTCTCTTGGGCCGTTAGCGGTATTTGGGGAGTTCTTTTGGGCCATTAAGGCTAACGGCAGCTTAGCGCAGATTAAAATACATTTCTAGCCAGAGGAAAGAAATGACAGAAATGCTACATAACTTGCTAACACACAATATACTGTATGGACATTGTGTTTAGAGTGCATGGAGAAATTTAGACTCACCTGGGGCAAAGCATGAATGCTTCTAGCAGGGACATCCAGGACTGTATGACTTCAGCCTAGCGCAGTTCAGTCACGTGGCTGAAATGGGTACTACAACAGTAAACAGGGACAAAATGAGCCAGAAAAAATGAAATTTCTCTCTTGCCTTTCAGGACTTCTGTAACATAATGACCAACATGTGTGCATATCATTAGAAAGCATACTTATGACAATAAAAAACTGACTTTTGATAACATGTTAAGTTTAGTATTGTTACTGTAGCTAGTAAAATTATACATATTGTTGATTTGTACTGACTAATCTAATTTGAAACCAATAAACCAGAGTTGCTGGACTATTTTATTGTATAGGATACCATAGAAAGTATTGATTCTGAAGAGAGAAATTATTTTGGGGTTTACCCATTTATGTAGTGCAAGTTCTCATTAAACGTCTAGCAACTACGCGATTGCTTCTTTCCCTTTTCTCGCCTAAGCTCAACAGTGACAAAATGAAAGAATAAAGTATAAAAATTGAAACATTGCATTGACAGGATTATTGGCACCATCTTGAAAAAGTCTAATCAGTTTAAAAACAAGAATTATATTGTCATTTCTGTGAAATTAGACTCACCTGAGATCCATTACATATGGGTTGAATTAACCAATGAATGGGGGCATTAATGCTTCAAAATGCCACTTTTAGTCCAAGTTCAATGGTGAAGGCAAGACAGCTGTCTGAGAGAATCGGAAATGCTATCATCATCATACATAAGAATGCTAAAGGCTACCAGGTCACCTCCAAACACCTTGGCATCCCTGGTTCAACAGTTCACAGTGTTATTACGAAATTTGCTGCTCAGGCAACTATCTTAACAAACATGCTTCAAGCTTTCTAGTAGTTGTTTCATAATACAGGGCGTAATTTTTGCACTTACTGATTCCTTTAAAATAATTGGATCGGGTTACTACTTGACAGACCTCTTTTGTTTTTAAATATTACTTGTCATCATTAGACGTTTGATTTGAATGCAATGGTTTGTCGAAACAGGTTGCAATCTGTGTATCACACTTGTTGTCATGGACAAAGTTGGTAAATTAAAGTGCTGCAGTAGTCCTAAAACCTTTTTCCTGATCATTTTTGTCCTTAATTCATTTAAGGATGGATTAAGAAAAAAGGTGATGGAGAAATAGAAGTAGAAGAGAGGAAGAGGTGTAGGAGATAGAGGACAAGTGATGATGTTGCAGCTTCTAACTTGGCTGGTAAAGTCCTTAGTGTGCAATTTATGACAGGAATCCATTGGAACCTTCTGCAGTGTCATGGTGCAGTGTGCCTGATGGCCACTGGAGGCAGTGTGTTTCTCACAGAAACTGTGCGCTGAATGATTATTGATTGAAGAGAACTGATCATAATGGGCTGGGTAGAAACAAAAAGGTGGTGCCCGAGCGCCCACTGGGATGGTAAAGTCGGTGCGTATGACGCTAATGCCTATGGGTCCTTCTCCACTCCCCAAAGTGTGTACGTGTTCACCCACTTCACATGGGTGTAGGATTGGAGGTAATGTCTTCAACTTGGCCTTTTTAAAGAACATGCTGAAGATGAATGAGGTCGGAAATGATGTCACAGCACACATACAGGACATGGCAGCTAATAACACATTGCCAAACTGAGAATTACAACTACAGCATCCTTTTTCATAAACCAGCTATTGCTAAAATCTGTCATTTCTCTATTTAAATATTATAACAGTCCATTAGATGAGAGGTATCTCAAACAGGGCAGCCTGCGTATTAATTACAGAGTTAGCCAGATTAGGGCTGCTCTGTGTGTGAGGATGAGTACGGGGTGAGGGTATGGGGGTGTGCGTGTGTGAAGGGGGGAGGGTGCAGCGTGACTTAAATATGCTGCAGCTTCCAGTAGGTTCTGTCTTTCTGTCCCTTATGCTTCACAGACCTGTTCTTTCTTTCTCTCCCTCTCCTGTCGCTGCTCTGCCGCTCCGTCCTCCTCTCTTACTGTGCGCCCTGTAGCCCGGCTGTGCAGTCCTCTCTCTCTCTATCGCTCTCTCCACCTCACTCTTTGCGGCACAATTGGAGGAGGAGTCTGTGGCACACGGACGGTATCTGAAACGCAGTCTGTTCCTCGCATACATACACACACACCGTCTCTCTCGCACGCCGTGTGACCAGCCCAGCCAGCAAGCCAGCAGGCCCGTTTCGGAGAAGGGGAGCCCAGTCGAGACCTAACCCAGGATGGATGTACTGATGAAGGGGTTCAGCATGGCCAAGGAGGGAGTGGTGGCCGCCGCGGAGAAGACCAAGGCTGGCGTGGAGGGTGCTGCCGCCATGACCAAGGAAGGTGTCATGTATGTAGGTATGTCTCCTCAGCGCCGTGTCTTCTATGAATGTGTGCAACGTGTGAATTAAGGGGTTTTCCAGAAAGGGGAGGCAGAATAGTGCAGACCTGCTGCAGAGGGAGAAGGAGAGAAGATGGGATGGAGATAGAGGCGTGGTGACGACAAAGATGGAGGAAAGACAAGGGCAGAGAGGGAGGCTTGGATGGGTCGTGTTCTGTCTGTGAATAAGAGCCAGACACAAAAATCACATGGGACTGATGCTGCATTATGAAAGAGGAAGAGAGAAAAAAGGTCAGGATGAGCAGAGGTAGCGGACAATGGAGTGTGTCATTGAGGGACAGAGTAGTGGGAATGCAGCAGATCGTAAGACTGCTATAATGTGTTATAACCTACCTCAGGACATGCTGAGGCTGCTACCAGCAGACATCTAGACAGGGTTGAGTAATGCAATATTAAACAGGGTTTTTCTTACCGTGACAGGGGATTCTGTGAGGGGATTCAGTAGTGCGTGATCGAGTGTGTTTCTGCGTCACAGCTCAAGGTTAGCCTGTGTGAGGGCCATACATCTCTGAGCCCACAGTCTCACAGTTAAAGCTAACGGTGCAGAAAACCATGATGGAACGGCATGAAACCTGGCTGTGTAGTATATTGTTCAATCATTATTCGTGAGTGTTTATGTGTTGGGATCAGCTGAGCATTGCAGCATTCCTCTACCCCCCCCCCCCCCGCGTGTGGCGGTTGATGACTAACCATCTCCCACCCCCTCAGAACACAGAAGCCTCTACAACGAGGAGACAGAAACAAATGTTTAACAACTGTGCGCCCAAATCAACGGCAAGTCACATTTAAAAAGACAGGAGAAAAGAGAGAGAGAGCGGTTATGTCACTGAGCTGGCAGCTACCCACCCGGTGGCTTATGAACAGATGGGAGAAGAGAGAGATGGATCCAGCGAGTAGGGATGGAGGTGGAGAGTGAGATGGACAGAGAGAAACTGAGAAAGAGAAAGCTTTGTTCCATGAAGTGTAGACAGTCAAACTTCACCTACTGTACATAACCTATTAACTGAGAATGCAGACGTCTGCAGAGTTCTGCATGTCTGTGTGTGTGTGGATGTGTGTGTGTTTGTATGTGTGTAGCAAGCTCATATGGTCACCGTTCAATAGGTTACATTTTTGGTTGGGTTTGAACAGGAAATAAAATCTGACACACCTGTCCAAAACTTTTGGGGCGAGCTACAGTAAAAGCCTACTAGATGTTAGTAGCGCCAACCAGACACACATCCTTACTGAAGACATAGTTTAACAGACACCTGAACAGGGGTTGTAAATATTGACTTTGATCTAATGTTACATCGCATGGCTTCTGTTTGACAATAGAAAGAGGCAGAGCCAATCCATTCAAAACAAATCATATGGATTATTACTTTCATCAAAATGTCACTTTTCCCAGAATGCACCTCTCTAACAATCACCTAATCAGAGCTTAATAGAACAAAAGTGTGTGCTTGTGTGTGTGTGTGTGTGTGTGTGTGTGTGTGTGTGTGTGTGTGTGTGTGTGTGTGTGTGTGTGTGTGTGTGTGTGTGTGTGTGTGTGTGTGTGTGTTTGTGTATCAGTATCACACACTGATAAAGCATCTGACAGTTTCACAGGTCATAACACTAAACCCAGCTGCTAAACAGCTACATCACTGGTATTTGGTTACTGCAGACAGACAGACAGGCAGACAGACAGACAGACAAGCAGGCAGACAGACAGACAGAAAGGCAGAAAGGTAGGCAGACAGACAGAAAGGCAGAAAGGCAGGCAGACAGACAGACGACAGACATAAAGGCATACAGACAGACAGACAGACAGACAGACAGACAGACAGACAGACAGACAGACAGACAGACAGACAGACAGACAGACAGACAGACAGACAGACAGACAGACAGTCAAATAGAAAAGCAAGCAGACAGACTGCCCTAACCGGTATTGCTTAAACATAAACCCAGGAGCATTAACTTACATTATCCCTGTCAGGGACCTGGCCTTGTGGGGGCTGATTTCTCTGAATTTACTATCTATTTGGGGAACATGTACACAGAGGCAACACTGACTGAGTTGTACCTCTTCAAACTGAGAGAAGGAATCGTTTAAAAAATGTCCCCACCCCTGAGTGTCTTCTGGGGATATTAATGATCAATTAGCCCCAAATATTCTGCGCAGCGGAGACGCTGTCAGTGACTTGTGCATTATCAAAGCAGATGGCCGCTTTGTTTTAATCATGATGGCTAATTTTAAAGCAAACAGTAGGCACAAATGTCATGTGATAGCCCTGTTACACAGCCAGGCATATGGTGTGTATACACTGCAGTCATATCAGAATCATTATAATCATCACTTGTACCAGTTATAACGTGTTCCTATTGCATTGAAATGCTTGGTTACACATTCCTTAATGTGCAGAACAGCACGTGGAATATGAAGGACGAATAACGTGCAGAGAGAGGGGGACAAAAGAGAAAATATATATAGATAGCTACAGTAAATAGCTAAATAGCTGGATAGGGTGAGAGAGAGTGAGAGAGCAGTAAGTGGGGCAGGGGGTCGAAGAGATGCAAGGAAGCGTCTCATCTGAGAGAGGGGGGAGCAAAGATTCCACTTTAATGACTTGTGCTACGGAACGTGTTTGGATGTGACAGATCAGTTCACTGGTTGTGTGATGGGTTTGCTTCTACATTATCCCTCTGGGCTCTAGCTTTCTTACTGTCCCTCACTTCCCTCTTAGTCTATCCAGCTGGTTGCATAACTATTATTTAGTCAGCCTAGAAACATATCCTAATGTGACGTCAGAGAGCGAGGAAAGAGAGCGACAATGTGAATATAGAAAGTACATGTATAATAATCTGTTTGGTTACATACAGTTAGCTGATAAATTTAACAATGCCACATACAATTAATATTGCACTAACCTGTCATATACCTTAACACTAAATTATGACAATAATGGATTACAATACATTTCTGCACTCACTATCCCAAAATGTGCTATATTAAGGACTTAATTTGGCCGTCTACAAAGCAGATCTCAAAACGGATTTCTCAATAATTATCAAAACGATTGCCTTCATTATATTTATCCATTGACACGTGGTGATCTGTTCTGCCCTCAGGTTCAAAGACAAAGGAGGGAATGGATGCGGGAGTAAACAGAGGTATGACACACTCTTTGGGGATCAGATCGATTGATTGATTTATTCATTGATTGGTTGATTGATTGATGTCTGCTTGTCAGTTGCTAACCGCGACCAGGCAAACATTGTCGGGGACCCTGCAGCTACTGGAGCAGACCTCTCGCAGGCGGGCATGGAGAACACCGGACAGGCGGTGAGTTATGTCAAGAGATAAGTCAATGAATTAGCAATTACTAGTGACTGACAAGTTCAAGATACAAATGACCAACTACCACAATGGAAAATAACTACACAAAAAAGGTAGCCTCAATGTAGCCTCTCACAAGACTATCAATCAGGTGACACAGCATTGCATTGAAATTATTACAACAGGATAAGAAACACAACATACCACAGCGAATTGATTATGTAACAACATGTTTACAGATTCAACAAGCAAACATCTCGAATTCCTTCAGTCAGAAATTAACGCCAGGCTTACACCATACTGCGTTTGAACACATGGTGGCGTTATTTAACACAATTTAATGCTGCTTAGTTGTAAAGACCAAACAAGAGACAGACAGACAGACAGACAGACAGACAGACAGACAGACAGACAGACAGACAGACAGACAGACAGACAGACAGACAGACAGACAGAAAGGAAGAATGGTAACTCATTTCAGCCATATTAATTTAACTGTTGGACAAATACTACTCACGCCACATTCCCAAAATGAAGATGTTGCGAATCCTGTGTCTGTGTTTTACATTCTGTGTGACAGCCAGGTTCATATTGTTTTAGTCCATACTGCGTTGCTATCCTATTGTGTGTGCTGTGAGTGTTTGTTGGTTGTTTTAGTCCATACTGCGTTGCTATGCTATTGTGTGTGCTGTGAGTGTTTGTTGGTATTTTGTGGGTTGAAGATGTTTTGTATGCTAAAATACTGTCTGGTCTTGATAGAGTTGTCTTAGTGTTGTGTTACGTTGGTAACCCTTTGTTGTTTTATTCTGATGTTGTTGTGTTCCTTTTTTATATATTCCGTTGGTAGGAGGAGCCTCAGCCTGTATACGAGGTGCTTATTGGATAAGAGTGGGAAGGGGGTGGGTTCAGCGGTTTCAGGGTGGCTGGCTTGTGAATGCTGCATGATTAACCTTGTAACAAATATTTCCTAAGGGCATACACAGTAAAAACATCAGTGTTAAAGTAACACTCTCAGTGTTTATATAGCTCCAGTGGACCTATATACAAACTGAAGAGTGTTAATTTAACACTTAGGGTGTTGATTTAACACCAAAGTTTTTACTCTGTACGAAAGGCAGACTAATTCTAAAACCCTACCTTGCTTGCTCTTACAATCTGCAGGATCTCTAACCCAAACTTTCTAAACCTGCTTTGACACTCTCCATAACCAGCTATACATGGGACTCAGCTTGTTGAAATAATAACACAACATAGTCTCTCTGCGTCTCTGCTGTAGTAGTACATACAGTACGAAATAACACAACATAGATTGTGTGTTTGCATTTCTGCTGTAGAATTTGGCATGTGCTTGCCATGAATCAAAGCCTATAGCATAAGCTGCACAGGTAAAACCTGTCACACAATCCGATCATGTACCATGTTTAGCAAATTCAGGTCTCAAGGGTGCTGACCTCACATTGCCATGCTAACCAACGCCTTATGGGCCTCTGAGTAGCCCGGTGTCATATTTAACCCTGTCATAAGCCTTTCAGAAGCATGACAGAAAGGATGATTTGCTTGATGTGATCCAGTAATGTATGTTGGAAGCCATGGGGTCTGCACTCAACAAGACTGTGCGAGCCCAATGTGCTAAAGCCCAGGCCTCAGGTTTGGGAGTAAACACAAGTTTTCAGGTCTCAAGCAAGATTGCTCATAACATCAACAATTTACTCCTTGAGACCACGCACCTCTTAGTTCATAATCTTTCATAATATAAACTAGAAATCTCTCTCTGTAGGCGGAATATGGCGGAATGGAGCAGGGGGGAGAAGGAGGAGAGGTGAGTGACAACATATCGCACTCTGTCACTTCATGTAGTTACTGTCGACAGGCATAGCTGTAGACTACATTGGTAATGCCACTGAAAGAAGATGGAATCGGTGACAAAGCAGTGTCTATCACCACCTGTGATAATCAAGCTGTGTACTGTACCTTCCAAGAACAATCCTAGGTCAAATGTATCTGTGTTTAAATTAGATTCTGTGACATTTTAAAGATCTGCATAGATGTTCAGGCAACATGTCGGTCTGTATGCGTCCATGTAAATGATGCTCTTTGTTTCCCTCAATAACTTAATGTAACCTGTCCGTATGTCTGCCTGTCTGTCTCTCATCCTAGGGCGCCTACTAGTCATTCCAGGGGACTCCCCTGCCCTCTGTCACCTCACCCTGCTGTTCCAGAATTCCAGATGTTCTACTTATTTTTTTGTGACTCTATGGAACCAAACAGATAAAGACTCTTCCAGATCCCCCTTTTACTGCGATCCCATCCGACCTTCTGATGCCCTTAACAGCCTCCATCTGGCCACTCTCCCCTGTGTGCTGTCCTGTGTAGAACCTCACCTTGGTGTCCTTGTTGTTACCCCTTGTGTCATTGTCGCCCCCCTTTATCAAGAGACCTGCGCACACGCACACATACACACAGCACACACACCCACACATATAGAAGAGATAAGATAATTGTAATGAGTAATCTGTATGAAAGTATCAAGTATCGCATCGAATCGTAAGTAGGGATGCTTTGTGTGTGTGTCAGTGCATGTGAGCGTGCGTTTTTGCGAGCGTGCGTTTTTTGCGTGTGAGTGTGCGTGAAGGTTAGACTCATTAGGATGTATGTCAGTTTTTAGATGTGTGCTCTTCATTATATGCTCACTTAGGGTGATGTGCAATGGAAATAATGTGTACACTTGCTTTGGTGTGTGTGTATGTGTGTGTTAAAATTTTTAAAAGGGCAAGAAAGCAATACACGGCAGAAAGCAATACACATGAACTCGTAGTGTGAGTTTGTGGAGAACGCCCCTGCCACAAAATTACAACAAAAGCTAGCAATAAATGCAATACACTACAGTAGATCTGGGTTAAGTCTTGGTCTATATCTGGCCTGGGTCTAGGCACAGGTTTAAAGGTAGAGAAGTTAAAAGCTATTTATTAAGATTATATGGAAATTCAAAATGAGGATGCCCATAGATCCTAATGATACCTAGGATTGATACCTGATATGTTGATGGGGAAATATCTAGTTTCCATACTAGTTATAAAATATGTAGTTGTCATATACCAGGCAACAGACAGGCAAACAGGCAGTTATAGAACAAAAGCATTACACAATATTCGAAAAATAATTATTTAAATAAGATTTTTGATTCTGACATAGGGCCAACGTTCTGCTGTCACTGGCCACGTTCAGCCATCTTAACCACTTAAGAGGCTTTGTCTGGCCTGTCATTCAGTGTGTCCCACCCTGCCCTGGGGCAGCAAGTTACTAGAGACTAGAACATGTCTGTCCTGTGCAGGTATTGTGTGTGTATATATATGTGTGTTTGTATGTGCGTCTGTATGTGTGTTTGTGTGTGTGTCTGTTACAGATTGAGCAGGTCACTCCAGCATTAGTGTATGTGTTATAGAGCAGGTATGTGTGTATTATTATTTTGAGGCTAAAGGAAAGTGATGACTGCATGTTGCCTTATCTAGCACACATATTCACGCACCACACACTCACAAACACAGACACCTACATAAACAGCAAACAATCCATACACACAGCACACGAATGAAGCACACAAACGCATAACCAAACCCACTCACACATTTTTTTTTAAGTTGGCATTGCAGCGGACTTGCTAATTTTATAAACAGTACCAGTGAATAAAAGACGGTTTTGTTGAAATCTAACTTACTGTGTCAAGTTTTAATTGTAACATTTGATTTATTATTGCCAGCGAATGAGAGGCTTCCTCTGTCTTGTCACTTAGGGTTTTACCAGAGAAACAGTTCTGCTCTGTGCAGGTGCAGTGTGTCTGTGTAAATGGCCTGTAGAATATATACGCCCCTTTTGACTTTTTAAACATTGTCACCTCAAAGTTCCACAGATTAATTTTATTGTTGTGAAACTAAATTATTAAACACAATACTAAAATAATTCTTCATTGGTCTCGTAATAAACATCCTAAATTAGCTCAGCTAATCCAATGACTTTCAAAATGACAAAGATAAATTATTGAATAATAGTGATTAGTTACTAGTTTTTGTAAGTTCCATATGCTCAACCATTAGTACTATTAGTAAATTATTGAAAAAACAAGGGACAGAGATGTGGGACAATTTTGATTAGGGAACAGGCTTAAAAAGGTTTAAAATGCTGTGAATATACAGTGGGGGGTATTTGATACACTGCCGATTTTGCAGGTTTTCCTACTTACAATGCATGTAGAGGTCTGTCATTTTAATTATAGGTACACTTAAACTGTGAGAGACGAAATCCAAACAAAAATCCCGAAAATCACATTGTATGATTTTTAAATAATTAATTTGCATTTTATTGCATGACATAAGTATTTGAGACATTAGAAAAGCAGAACTCAATATTTGGTACAGAAACCTTTGTTTGCAATTACAGAGATCATACGTTTCCTGTAGATCTTGACCAGGTTTGCACACACTGCAGCAGGGATTTTTAGCCCACTCCTCCATACAGACCTTCTCCAGATCCTTCAGGTTTCGGGGCTGTCGCTGGGCAATACGGACTTTCAGCTCCCTCCAAAGATTTTCTATTGGGTTCAGGTCTGGAGACTGGCTAGGCCACTCCAGGACCTTGAGATGCTTCTTACGGAGCCACTCCTTAGTTACCCTGGTTGTGTGTTTTGGGTCGTTGTCATGCAAGAAGACACAGCCACAAACCATCTTCAAAGCTCTTACTGAGGGAAGGAGGTTGCTGGCCTAGATCTCGCGATACATGGCCCCATCCATCCTCCCCTCAATACAATGCAGTCATCCTGTCCCCTTTGCAGAAAAGCATCCCCAAAGAATGATGTTTCCACCTCCATGCTCCACGGTTGTGATGGTGTTCTTGGGGTTGTACTCATCCTTCTTCTTTCTCCACGGTGAGTGGAGTTTAGACAATAAAGCTCTACTTTTGTCTCATCAAACCACATGACTTGCTCTAATTCCTCCGCTGGATCATCCAGATGGTTATTTTCAAACTTCAGATGGGCCTGGACATGCGCTGGCTTGAGCAGAGGGACCTTGCGTGCGCTGCAGGATTTAAATCCATGATGGCGTAGTGTGGTACTAATGGTTTTCATTGAGAATGTGGTCCCAGCTCTCTTCGAGTCATTGACCAGATCCTGCCGTGTAGTTCTGGGCTGATCCCTCACCTTCCTCAGGGTCATTGATGCCCCACAAGGTGAGATCTTGCATGGAGCCCCAGGCCGAGGGAGATTGACCATCATCTTGAACATTTTCTAATAACTGCGCCAACAGTTGTTGCCTTCTCACCAAGCCGCTTGCCTATTGTCCTGTAGCCCATCCCAGCATGGTGCAGGTCTACAATTTTATCCTTGATGTACTTACACAGCTCTCTGTTCTTGACCATTGTGGAGAGGTTGTAGTGTGTTTGATTGAGTGTGTGGACTGGTGTCTTTTATACAGGTAATGAGTTCATACTGGTGCAGTTAATACAGGTAATGAGTGAAGAACAGGAAGGCTTCTAAAAACGAACAGGTCTGTGAAAGCTGGAATCCTTGCTGGTTGGTAGGTGATCAAATACTTACAGTATGTCATGCAATAAAATACAAATTAATCATTTAAAAATACAATGTGATATTCTGGATTTTTGTTTTAGATTCCGTCTCTCACAGTTGTAGTGTATCTATGATGAAAATTATAGACCTCTACATTCTTTTTTTAAGCAAAATCGGCAGTGGATCAAATACTTGTTCTCCCCACTGTACCTTAGCACATTCAAGAACATTATTGAAAAGTGGCAGGTGTTTGGCTGAGACAAACCTTCATCTGGTCATCTCTCCAATTGATAACCAAGCAAGTAGTAAATTAATTAGAAAGGCTACAATACCAACAAACGATTGGCCATATAATAAAGTTTGGTGGGGGCAGCACCATTCTAAAGGGATGTTTCTTATAAACAGGAACTGGGAGACTCATGTATCAATGTGCAAACCCTTGATTGTGGACAGTCAGAGCCCTGACCTATATCCAAACAAAATGTTTGGTACAAAACAAGCTGTGCTGGTTTGTACAAAAGCAGTGCATAATGTAAGCAATGCATAATGTAAGCAATCTATGTCTAAAACAGATAGTCATGAATTATTAAAAAATCACAGGTTTTACAGGTTTTTAAGCCTGTCACAAAAAAGAAAGTAGAGCAATGTACAGAAGTATCCAATTATTGACATTAGAGCTTTAAATTTCAAATATACAGTGGTGCTCAAAGGTTTACCTTTTAGAATATTTTATATTTCCCAGGGTGTTCTCATGGCAATACGTACAAAATCGTACGAAATTGCAAAAAAACAAAACATACATCCACATATGACAGGCAGGAAAATGTATGCCTTGTACATTAATGAAATGTAAAAAAAGTCAGTTTACCTTACCCTAATCTTTACCTCACTAACCTTTACCTCACTAACCTTTACCTCACTAACCTTTACCTCACTAACCTTTACCTCACTAACCTTTACCTCACTAACCTTTACCTCACTAACCTTTACCTCACTAACCTTTACCTCACTAACCTTTACCTCACTAACCTTTACCTCACTAACCTTTACCTCACTAACCTTTACCTCACTAACCTTTACCTCACTAACCTGGCATATCCCTGAAATTAATATTCCCCAAGTACTCGAAATTGTAATCGATTGGTCTATTCTTGGAAATGTTCCGGTATTTGATACGTAAAAAACTCATACCTGCTCTATAAAAACTCAAACATTTTATTGGCCTACATAATGTGTACGGTTACCCACGTCTTGCCATGAGAATGTGCTTTATTTCCACAAAAATATTACTTACAAAGTCCTGAACATTTTTAGCCCATTTATCTCTGCAGAACAGCTTCAACTCTGGGATGTTGGCGGGTTTCCTCACATGAACTGCAGGGAACTGTGTTTTCCTTTGTGAAGGTCGAGGTGTGATGAAGAGAACAAGGCCACAGACAGCGTATGTGTAACAGTCCTTTTTTACTATAAAACGTACTCCTCAAAATAATTTTCCAAATATTAGATTTCTGTATGGGCTCTGGCAGCATCCCTGAGGAATCTTAGCTCATTACTCTTGAGCAATGGACTCCAGCTGAGTAATATAATTGGGTTTGCGAGATTTTCTATGAGGTTCAAGTCAGGTGACTGTGATGGACTTCTTCTGCAACCAGGCCTTGGGGTAATTTGAGGTTTGTTTGGGATCATTGTCCTGTTGGAAGGTCCAATGACACCTAAGCTTCAGCTTACTCACAGATGACAACGTTTTCTCCTTGGATTTCCTGTTACTTCAATGAATCCATCTTGCCTTCCACACGCTGACAGATTCCTGTGCCAGAGGATGCAGAGCAGCCCTAGAGCATCACCGAGCCACCACCATGCTTGACTGTGGGCAGAGTGTCCTTTTCAGCATATGCTTCATTCTTCTTCATCCAGACATACTGCTGATCCAGCAGTGGGCCTTGGACGTGAGCCGGCTGAGGTGGGGCCTGCGATGGAGCCGGCTGAGTTGGGACCTGTTGTGGAGCCGGCTCTGGGAACCATATACCGGCTGTCATGGCTTCTGCTCTCAGCCTCGCCTCCCTCAGCACGGCTCTCAGTAGACATACCTTCTTGTCTGTCTCCAGCCAAATGGCCTGGGCTTCTCTGATGGTCGCGTCCGCCGTCTGTACCTCTGCAGCCAGCTCCAATGACTGCTGAACCTCCCACGGAACCGGAGGACGATTACAGATATTGTGATGTAGCTCTCGGATCCTCACGTAACTTATAAAACACGACCGTAACGTCTTGCAAACAGAATCAATGATCAACAACTTTGATTTGAGGGATTTTACAAATATTACTGATCCAAATGCTGATACTGATATTTTTGTTATTGTGTTTTAAGGTAAAACTGTAGCCAGCCAGAGGAGTATGTTGGTTGTACTACAATGTCCTATAGGCTTAAATGAAAAGCAAATGATATATCAAATAGTTGTAAAATACTTTATTTTATTAGTATGCATATGTATATCATAAGAGTGCGCAATTTTGCATGGATTTCCTTTTCAATATAATCATGATAAACATTTTTCACGTTTAAATTCCATTAATAACACTTGTCATACTTTCTAGCGTGACTAATTAAGAAAATCGCAATATTGATTTGCCATACATTCAGAATTGTGACAATCATAAGAATCGCAATACATATCGTACCGGTACCAAAGTATTGTGATAAAATCGTATTGTGAGGTCCCTTGCAATTCCCAGCCCTACAGAACATATAACCTCGCCCAACCAGATATACAAATTTGCCCATTTGATAGGCAACATCAGAATGGATGAAATATCGACAATGTTGAAAGGATCTACAGTATAATTATTGATTTCACATTTAGATTTTTTTTTTTTCTGCTTTCAGGTTTTAACGACAAGGTAATTTTAATTGATGGAACCAGGGTTTGAAATGACTTATGACTCTTGGGGGGTCTCCGAAAGTTTCATGATTTTATTCAATAGTAAAATACATTTGTCTGGGACCCCCAAAACTAAAAATAAACAAATCTTAAGGGGGTCTCAAGTGACTCATTTTGGACCCTGGATGAAACCAACATTTTTGTACAATGAAGAAATTCCAGTTAAAGAATTCCTGATTGGTCAGCACTACATAAATATTGCGGTAAAGTTCCACAAAATTTGAGTTAATATGCCAAAGAAGAGACACATTAGTCCATGTTGAAGTATAGGCCGATGCACAAGCAGGCGTTGAACCAATCACGTTTAGTTTGTTACGCTGACTCACGGGTATCTGATAGATTGATCACTCATGTTGTTTTGTATCTACCTTAACATATCTGATCAAATCCTTCGCTTTCCACCAGTGTGCTCGTATCAATAACTATTCCTCACCCCATGGGTTTTGTATAAACTTTTTAACAATACATTACTTTGTCAGTGAACATTTTTGTAGATTGGACATAGATTGGAAGGTTGTCATTGACAACGATAACAAAACCCATGATCCCACGTTACTTCCCGACATCATCCAAGTACATCATTTGCTATTGTTTTGATTGAGAGACCCCTAGTGGCCAAAAACTACATATTGTACGTTTAAATCGGAAAAATCGTCATGCAAGTGTTGTTTTACCAGGAAATAAATCACAGCCCACTTCTCACCGAAGGCAGTGGGAACATACCAACCCCCCCGCCTGGTTCATAAAGGTCCAGAAGCCTATCTGGAACGGCCTTGGTTGAGTTAGGTGGGTTCAAGGCATATGAGGGTGGGAGGCAGTTCGAATCAAAACAGCAGCTCTGGGAGGCTATTCTGACATCCTGCAAAGAAATTCAAGCAGAAACTATTAATACACTCACAAGTTCAATGGATACAAGAATCATGAAGGTGATATCAAAGAAGATATCAAAGAGTTGTAACTTTGCCCTGTTAAGATGTGTTTGATTGAAATAGCTTTAGATTTCAGTAAATATGCAAATTCAACAAATGACTATATACATAACCTCATCATAGAGTTGGCTGCCTAGCTGATGGCTGATAATTGTGAGGTTCCTTTGTAAATGGTTAAAGTTTCTTCCAGCTTAGTATAGTACAGTCATGGTCAAATAATAATATATTTTTCACTAGTGCGGAATGGAAAAATAGCAATAATATTTTGGGTAAACAAATACTCTACATAGACACATACATTCTGATCCTGCGCCAGAATACATTAAAAACGAGGTGTGTCTCAATAGAGGTGAAATGGAGATGAGCCACACCTGGGCGGGGTGGGTGTTACACATACACATAACTGACACTTATTAGGAATTCACACAACAGACAAACAGTTTAGGTTGGAGGCTTTAAGGAGTATTTTGTATCTGCCCATAATATGCCTTTGTCTTTATTTCAAGCAAAGCTGTTTTGAATGACAGCATCAGGTGGGAAAGTCAGCTGAGGTAACCGCCTAAGTTGTCCAGTGGTTCATATTGTCTAAGCATCTACAGAGCCCTGGAATTAGTGGAACGGTAGGCTTTAGGTTCTATTCTCCAACGTTTCAAATTTCAAATCGAACAATTGCTATGTGGTTAAACTTGATATTTTCAGGTTTTATCTTGGGGTATATGTGTACATATTGGTTTGACCATTTGGAAATGGCAAAACGTTTTATTACTAGTCCCCCTATTTCAGGGGAAACAAAGGCATCAACATAATTTTCATGACAGTTGTTTCTGGTTTGTCAACAGTTTTTTGTACAAACATAAGTGAGCTAACAATCATTAGACATGACTTGGCTTTTGTTTGCCTTTGGTTTTGGTGTTTGTCAAAGTACAATTCAACAAACGTCAGCCATTATAATCTGCAGAACATAACAAAAATAACTATTATTTTAGGTGTAAAACACAAGTTGGATTAAAATCATCATTAGCATGTTGCACCAAGTAAAACTGGCTGTCGGTTTTTGATAGAAAAATGACCATTTACAACAGCAATGACAAAAGAAAAGTGTGGAGAATATTCACTGAAAAATCCATTGAATACTTGCCTATTTATGAAATATGATTAAGTGTTTTGCTTGGTGGAGTATGGCTTCAAAATGGATTCTGAAGTGGGAAAATAACTTTTAGGTTCAGTGTATACAACAATCTCCAACTTATCATAAGCACTTTTTAAGGGTCAAAATTCAAAAAGAAAATTACTCTTCAAATTGAATTGTTTTGTCTTTCATTTGATATACATGAAAATTAGGGCAAAGACCTCAAACCAACAGCTACTGAAGATTGCTGCAGTACAGACTCACAGAGCAGGATTACCTGAAGGGTGGTTCAATTAGCTAGTACGGTAATAGTGGCTATTTATGGCAACTTGGGTGCGTGTGAGCTTAATGGTGTTAGTATTCTTCCCGCTGTGTAAAGATTATGGTCAAGACTGCCTGGTTGAGTAGCGTGATAAGAACCAGAATGGCATTTTATTTAAATTCATGGTAATGGAAGACATTCTTCACCACACCAATACTACAAGTGCACTACTGTATATACACTGATCAGCCATAACATTATGGCCACTGACAGTTGAAGTGAATAACACTGATAATCTTGTTATCATGGCACCTGTCAGTGGGTCAGATATATTAGGCAACAAGTGAACATTTTGTCTTCAAAGTTAGTGTGTTTGAAGCAGGAAAAATGGGCAAGTGCAAAGATTTGTGCGACTTTGACGAGGGCCAAATTGTGATGGCTAGACGACTGGGTCAGAGCATCTTCAACACTGCAGCTCTTGTGGGGTGTTCCCAGTCCGCAGTGATCAGTACCTATCAAAAGTGATCTAAGCAAGGACAAGCGGTGCCAATGAACCGGCGACAGTGTCATGGGGGGCAAAGGCTCATTGATGCACATGGGGAGCACGTTATTTTTTTGTTTCCATGTTTTGTTTTATGATTGTGCCATTCTGTTTTGATCTACAGTTCAGTATGACTCCTGTGAGAAAAAGAAAAAAACATTGTTTTGCCTGCTCACTCGTTTCTTTTTCTACATGTTACAACTATTACCAATTTTCCAGGGATATGCAAACATTTGAGTACAACTGTATCTTGAGTTAAACCTGAAAAATTACTGTTGCCTCTTCAATGAATATGCTGTATAACGGGCAGCCTTCTCCGGGGCCATCTTGGCTCTTTCGGCTGCTCTTGTTGAACACCACACTCCTGACATTCACCAACGCAGGCCATACGTACAATTTTTTAAATTTTGCATCTTGCAATGTTCACTTTTTTATTATGATGCCAAAATTTCTGTGAATAATAGATAGAGACACTTTCACTCTACTAATCTGGAGCCATTCCAGGACAAGCTACGTCATGAACGTGGTTCAAGCCTGACTAAGGCTTCTCCGACATTGCCCAGACCTCCAGCACAAGGCAAAGCAAATTAGCATAGCGCTTTTCGGGATTTGAGATAGATAATAAGGTAGACAAATTGTCTACCTTGCGACACATCGCTATCCAGTGACTCCTTGTCTGCAGATCAGGTGCCTGTAAATTCAATCACGGAAGTATAGTTGGTAAACGTAATCATCTTGTGTGTGATCTGACTAAAGGCTTCCGTGCTGCATGTTCAGTGCAAAAACAATCAGCCTGCTCGGTGACATGTGGTTGGATGAACCAAGTGCGCGCCCCTCATCATCTCACAGATCTGTATAAGTAGAGATGCAGAGCTCTCGACAAGGCTGGGATTTTGGGAATTGGGTTGGGAGGTAAATGGGGAAAAAGAAAAAGAAAAACAATAAACACGGAGGCACCACGACAATGCGAACGTATACATATGCAAATTCAATGGAAGACAGACAATGAAGAGCAGAGGACAACTGATACACTGACTAATAATGGGAATAGAAATCGGGTGTGGATGATGAGGACATAACAAGTACAGAAAGTCCTTATATGGAGGTGTAATTATATGCTATGTCCAGGTATGGTCACTAGGTGGAGCCAGGTCCATTTTTCCTAGACAAGAGACCATAACAGCAGTGGCTTAAACCACAGGATAACACTAAGCAATGTGTTTTTACTTTGAAATTCACTTTCTCATGGACCACGCATTTCTAAGCATGGCTTTTTTTGTAAAATAATGCAATAAAATACTAGAGCCCTTAATCATGTAAAATTTAAGTTTATAATCAAATAATCACTACCTAAATAGGGTTGCGTGTGTAGTGTATGTGTGTGCTAGTGTGAACAATTCCAAGTATCAGTGTAACCTGTGGATCCTAATAATGTTATGAAGCCTCTCCCTCTCTATGGTGTTTACAGTGAGAAGCACAGTCAAACTCACACCGACAACAGAGAGACACACAGCCTTAGGGAGTTGTGAGGGTGTGCCAGAGGTTGACAGGGATGTGTGGTTGGGTGGTTTGTATTTCACCAACCTCATATAAGTCCTTCCACACACATAAACCCTCACATTTACACACTCTCATACACATTCCGACCGAATACACAACAGACAGCAATGGATAAAATAAAAGGATTAGAAAAGCATGCAGAGGTAGCCATTGACAAAACAGGTGAGAATATTTATCTATACATAAACTAGATGGTGTTCACTTTAGTGATAAATTATCGGGGTCTTCATGTTCAGTATATCGTTTAAAACCAAAAGCTCAGTAGAAGAATGTTTAGAAGAAAATGCATCAGACAATTAAAGTATAATTTGAGTGTAAAAAACATTACACTATAGCTGGTCCATGCTAAACCTGGAGACGGAAAATCCTAGAGATTCAAATTCTCCTCAGTTCAAGACTTTTATTTGAGAAAGAACAATGCCAGTGTTTGTCCTTGACTCATCTAATGCATACTCTATGTGGCAAAATGGGTAATTATAAAAATGAATATGTCTACATTTTGGTGATATATAGCGTCTGTAATATGACTGTTAGGCAATATCATTGTGCTTGTCTGCAAGGCAGAAAAAAATGTATTCAATTACTTCTTAATCCTAAATTAAAAAGCTTTTGGCTACAATCACATTTTCAATACTACATTTTAACAAAATTAACGCTGGCCACAATGTGGTCTAAAAGTTTAGAACTAGGCGCTCTACATAGGGTCATAGGACCAGTGAAACAGACTGACGTAGTTGCTATGATGAATACAATAGGGTTCTTTTGATGATAAAAACCGACCATAGGATAAATGCACAAATTTAGACTAACTCAGATAAGAACGTCTGCTAAATTACTACAAATTAAAGTGTTTATTTTGAAAAACTTGGCTCCCCTTTTTTTGGCCAAATATTCATGTTTGCAAAATGGACAGATAGGAACTAATTTCTGCAATGGAATTTAAGCAAATATGATGTGTCATCAAATGTTAAGGCAGTGATAGCTGATACATGCTCCCTAACAAGACTTTAAAGCCTGGATTGAACCATTTCACCATATGAGTGCATGTCTAACAGCCCTCCCTGTTTTTGTCTGTAGCTGGGGTGGTAAAGGACAAGGTGAAAGGGATCGTCGGAGAAGGAAAGAAGGAAGGGAAAGGTGATCTATCCATTCTTTGTTACCATGCCTAAGTTTACAACACATCAATTTTAGTGTAACAAATAATTACAGAAATCAGCCCAGTCTATCAGCATCATTCAGCATGTTGTAGCCGGATGATTGTAACCCTAGTGTAAGCAGGTGCAGGACATGAACTGTAATGATGGTGTAATGAAGTTTGATGCCTTTGTATTAACTTTTGAAATGGTTGTTTGATGTTGTGATCCTCTCCAGACATTAGTGGAAAGGTGACTGGAGCCGTGGAACATGCTGGCGAGAAGGCAAAAGGATTTGGCTTTGCCAAGTGATCGAACTTCACCTCTGAACTGTTCTTAGAATGTGTATGTCATAATAAACATTGATAAAGCAATGATCTTTTAGCACTAGTGTCTCTCCATCTGTACTTCACTTATACTTACACATCAACATCAGAGGGGTGTTTTGTTTGGTTGGAGTGATGCTCTGTTCAGCATAGGTGGGATGAATGGGGGGGGGGAATAAATATATTGTACACTCTGTCTGTGACCTATTTTTTTTAAACCAGAGGCGATTTTAGATCCTATTTAGGAAGGTTTCGGGCTGCCCGTCTTTCAATTATTAAGTAATTCCTTTGTGAAATCAATTTCGTTAGTAAAACGTGTTTATTGGAGTTCTTTAGAAAAAGGGGTGACTTAAAAAGAGGCGGAGTTGAGTATCTTATTTTATTACCATCTGGCTATCATCCTCTGAGCAACATCCTGTTCCTCCACTTTCCAGTATTTTGTTTTGAACCAAACAGAGTGAATTCCGTGCAGTACAAATACAGACGGCGTAGAGACTGTGAACATGGATGTCACATGAGAAAAATAAATCTCTACCATAGAAAGGTATCAGAGCATTCTAGGATTTGTCAATTCTGGGAGCCCCCAATGAGTAAGTAAGTAAGTAAGTAAAATGTATTTGTATAGCACATTTCTCAGATAAAAATCACAAAGTGCTTCACAACAAAAGAAAGAATTCACAACTCTTATAAATAAATTACAGCACATAATCAAATTAAACACACATACACATTAGACCAGCCTAACCACCCTTCAGTCTAGTCAAAAGCCTCTTTAAACAGCAGAGTTTTCAACTGGGTTTTAAAATTTTCCACAAAATCCAAGCAGCGTATGGAAGGAGGCAAAGTGTTCCACAACCTGGGTGCCACACCTTGAAATGAACGGTCCCCCCTAGTTTTAAAATGTAAAGAGAAGATGTAAAGCACATATAATGAATAATTTGTTGCCAGTATTTTTCTATTATTTTACTGACATTTCCTTCAAGACAAAGACAGAAAATACTTTATATGTTCATTTACAGTAGATGTCCACTACAAAGTGTCATACTGGAATGGAGAACAAAACAAACACAAAGCCTCCATCTGGATTTGAACTCCAGGATCAAAGTTGTGGATTTATATGCCCATTCACCACCTCCGGCCTCCACCCTACCAAAAACTAAGCTATTTACATGCTTTGTCATGATCTTGTTCATATTTTACGCAACAGTTTTTAAATGTAGTTCCCTATGAATGTAGTTAACCCTCTCACATATTTCAGTTATGCAAAAAAGTTCCATAGCTTGATAGCTCAGAACATAATTCAATGCAATTTTGGGCTGACCTATTTAGGTACCCCAGCTGGATGTGGAGAAACCTAGTCAATGCACCTAGCTAGCAGAGTGAGTAGTGGATGTGCTGCTAACCATCTAAGGTCTGTGATTACAGATGGTGAAGTGATAAAGTGCTCACCACAGGAGGGGTTGCACTTGGATGTACCGAGCCGTGCCGAAAGCAAGTTAATTACATTTCGGTGGCATTTAAAAAATGTATCAATACATATAATGGCCACCAGGTGGCTCCGGGGAGTGAAAATCATCCTAAGCATTTCACCCATCAATCAATCAATCAAATGTATTTATAAAGCCCTTTTTACAACAGCAGTTGTCACAAAGTGCTTTGACAGACACCCGGCCCGAGACCCCCAAAAGCAAGCAACACAAGTGATGCACAGTGGCTAGGAAAAACTCCCTAGTAGGAGGTACCTGGGAAGAAACCTAGAGAGAGGCCAGACTCAAGGGGGTGGCCAGTCCTCTTCTGGCTGTACCAGGTGGGGGATCTGAAGGTAGCACAGCAGTGGGCCGGGGACAGGAAGGGGACAGGAAGGAGTCATCAGGCCACATGGTCCTGTCGCATGTTCCTAGGGTCCTCCTAGGATGAAAATGACATCAGAAACATTAGAGTGGGCATACCTTGGGTCTAGTACCTTGACAAAGCTCTGACCCCAAAATGAATATATAACCCATGGATTGTATATATCACTGGATGTTAGCATGTGTGACGTCACCCATTGGATTTTGAAGATCGGATTTCGGTCATCGAATTTGCCGTTACAGGCGCAGACATCTTTGCTTTATCGCCATTTTAATTCAAAAAAATTAACACCATAATTCAAAAAAATGTACATCATTATATATTGCAAAAGGCATAATTCTAGCAATTGAGACCATATACCCATTATGAAAATGTTTACTGAGGTAATAATCAAGTGAGAAATGTATCTCATTCTCATAGACTATTACAGAAACCAAGCTCCTTTGCAACCAGATGTATCGCCCCCAGCTGGAATTCATAAAGAATGCAGGTTTAAACGTGCAATATGTAATTGTTGGCCACCAGGGGGCTCTCAATCAAAACAATAGCAAAATATGTACTTGGATGACGTCGGGAAGTTGCATGGGATCATGGGTTTTGTTATAGTCGTCGATGACAACCTTCCAATCTAGCGTCTCCGGTAGAAAAAATGTTCACTGACAAAGTAATATATTGTTAAAAATATTATAACTTTATTCACGTTATGTTTGGCGGTTCCCTGGAACTTAGAATAACTATATTATATGACGCCATTGACGGGCGACAAAAAGAAACGTCCCGTGTCTTCAAAATTAAATTACACATTTCTCTGGATTTGAAAGTTGGTGGAAACATTTAGGATAATGTAAGTACACAACTAAGAAATATATATAATATATGTATAGTGATGTTTTCTTTTAATGCAAAGTATGTATTTTGTTATTGTTTTGATTGATATTACATATTGTACCTTTAAGGCACTTCCTCATTTGTGTCAGTTTGCCAAACCGGATGCTCACCTTGTGATTTCACCAGGTTAATCAACTGTACTGTATTGCAGACAACAGGCATTTCTTTATCATTAAAACATCTTAATTGTTAAGTTAAATATAGCACTGTAAGAAATTAACTACACCCCTGGCAAATAATTGTCCCATCTAAAATGCCTTTTTTATTTTAAATAAACCTACACAGTCTATGTTGCATACCTAAAAATCAATGCTGTTCTTCTATGTTGCATACATAGAAATGGAATGATTAGAAATGCCATTCCAATTCAAATCAATGTAGCAGAGTGGTCAGAGCGGCAGCCATTTTTTGTGTACCATTCCAGAGCAAAGCTCTAATAGCCTACTTCAGCATTAAACCGATATGCGGCAAGTCGCAGACTCACTAGATAGTTTTGCTGAAGCAAGAGAGTAGTCAGCTGCGCTAACATAGCTCCATGGCCTGACAGTAGGTAGCAGTGTATGCACCGTTCAGATGGTTGCAATCCGCCATTAAATCAAAGAAGAAGATCACCGTTGGCCTGCCTTGTGTGGAAGAGGAATTGGAGTGCTGGACTTAATTGCGTTATAAATTATTTGCGTTATAACTCAAGACAAGATCTATAGATCTTGAGAGCTAGAGAAGACCGAAATAGTCTCACCTGATAGCTACCTAAATATCACTTCGAGATAGCTAACGGAAAAATAGTGAGTACCACACACTTTACAGCCCCACTGGCGCGTGTTGTCACAGTGATAACTAACAACATTCGCAATTTTTTGTGTACTAATGGAATGACTGTAACGATTAAGTAAGGGAAGAAGGCAAGTGCAGATCCACGAATATGTAATACTGAAATATAGAGTAATCCAACAAAATATAGCAACAGGCAGGAGACCAACAGGCATATACTCGGTACAGCTAATAATAACCGACAACCTAAGTACTCAGTGCTGGGTTTAAAAAAGCCAACAACATGGCTGTAACCTATCGCACCTCTATGCGTAATCATGCCCTTAAAGCAATACGCACACCTACAATGGCATAATTAGTAATCAGCCTCACATATACAAAGCCTGCCAACAGAAGTGTTTTCCTAAGGTAACACAATAGAAAGAACAACATAACATATATACTTAATAGAACCCATAACCATCTATATATAGATGGCCCCCTTGAACATTTCGACCGTTTGCCACATTTCAAGCTTTAAACATAAAGATATAAAACTGTAATATTTTGTGAAGAAGCAACAACAAGTAGGACACAATCATGAAGTGGAACGAAATTTATTGGATATTTCAAACATTTTTAACAAATAAAAAACTGACGAATTGGGCGAGCAAAATTATTCAGCCACTTTACTTTCAGTGCAGCAAACTCTCTCCAGAAGTTCAGTGAGGATCTCTGAATGATCCAATGTTGACCTAAATGACTAATGATGATAAATAGAATCCACCTGTGTGTAATCAAGTCTCTGTATAAATGCACCTGCTCTGTGATAGTCTCAGAGGTCCGTTGAAAGCACAGAGAGCATCATGAAGAACAAGGAACACAC
>JACXGM010008442.1:0-28960 GCA_016801145.1 Umbra pygmaea | reverse complement strand
CCTATTGAAAACCTTTGGGATGAATTGGAATGGTAATTGCAAGCCAAGTCTTCTCGTCTAACATCAGTGCCTGACCTCACAAATGCTCTTTTGGAAAACTTAAAAATATGGTGGTAAGCCTTCCTACATAAGAATGGCGGGCGGGGGGTCAACTCCATGTTAATGTAGACTTTTTGAGAATGGGGTGTCCAACAAGCTCATAAAGGTGTTATGTTCTGGTGTCCACATACATTTGGCCATAGAGTGTATTTGGAAAATACTTAATGAATTTATTGGAGTTGTGTGTTGCCTAGCAGTTGTGTGTGTACAGGGAGAACAAGAGAGAACTGAGCACATACCCTTGGGGTCCCCCCATATTCAGGGTCAGTTTGTCAGTGATGCTATTGCCTTTGAAGAAGGCACGGTAGCATCTGTACTATCTCAGGAGGTATAAGAAATTTGGTCTGTCCCATAAGACCCTCAAGGTGTTCTAAGCACCATCGAGAGTATACTCATGGGCTGCATCACAGACTGGTGTGGCTACTCAAGTATGGCTGAGCTCTGCAGAGAGAGAGTGATATATTCAACAAAACATGTTATCAGTACCTCCCCTCATGGTCACCTACAACAAGTGCTGCAGGAAGGCACTGAATTATCAGCCACCTGAACGATCGAGTGGTCGAAACAATCAGGTCCACCATATGCATCTACTCCAACTGGGTAACAGCTTCTACCCCTAGCCTGTTAAATGGTTCACATTTGTCTGTCTGTCCCCATGTCCCTGCACCTTGCTAATCACATAATATCAATTTATAATGTATATCATGTATAAAGGTACTATGCTTTCTTTTCATGGTCATCTATATTTTTTATCAGGGCCGGCCCCAGGCATAAGCGAACTAAGCGGCTTCTTGGGGCCCCAAGGCCACCAGGGGGCCCCCAATCGAGTGCACAGGTGACATTGCATGGTAGGAGGGGGCCCCCAAATCAAATTATGCTTAGGGCCCCCAAAAGCCTCGGGCCGACACTGTTTTTAATCAATTTCTTTTAATACATTTTGTATTGTTTATTAGTCTTACTGGGTTCCCCTGTTCATGTAGAAATTAATGCATTTGGGTTTGGGTCAGATGACCTTCATATCGTTTAATTAATTTTCAAGTTCACACTCAGTAGCGTTTGTGAGGTACATTACAGAATGTTATTTACCAATCTAGGCTGAAATAAATGTGGTTCTTGCAGGACACAACAATGTTTCTAACACAAGTTAAGCGTTTACTCTTTATTAACAAAACGAGACACCAAGCATGTTCTTTTCAAATAACTTATTTCCGGTAGAAAATGTATTTGATCAAATAGGGATTGTAAAATTTCACGCTAAAACCAGCTGGATGAATTTAAGTACACAGTGAATTTCTGAAAAAGCGATTCTTTCGTGACTTCGTGTTCATGACACGTTGTTTGAATGTAGAACATGCGTATTGAACTGAAATGTAGACTACAGGTTATACAGTTAACATCCGTAACAATTAGAACAATTGGTCACTCCCCCTTAAATTTGCGTATGTTAAGTTGCACAATGATGGGGACCGCTGGGCACAAAACGCTCTATAAAAGTGTGCAAATTGCAGTACCTCACGTGAGTGAATTCAGGGTAATATGTGGAAGATGCAGACCCAATACCGGTAATCGTGTACGTTGATGTAAGTATTGTTAAACTGTCTAATTTTTTTCGATCATATATGCACATTACGCATTGTAACTTGGAGATACATCGCTTCTTTACAACTTTTGTTATGTTAAGATGTAGCCTAGCCAACACCATCAAATGAATGACAATAACAAGATGTCAATTCTTTGGAACGCTGCTCTGATCATGCTTTATGGACAATTTCCATATTCACTAAAATATTGTAAAGTTACAATCTGATTGTTCGAAGCTATAGGTCTTTATTACAATGTTATAAAATTAGCGTTTTGCTCAATTGTGTGAAAGTAGACCGTATAACTTTTCCCAAATTAAAAATGTGTTTATACTCTTCTTTGTGATAGTTACCCATAACGTGCCTGTAAAATATGCCCAAGATTATGAGATAGCCACACAAGTGGAGGCTGAACAACTCCAGAGCGTGGGTGCTAAACCGTTTTCAGATGGATCACCCAAAGACCAAAGGGTATTCTCCAAAAAAGCTATATAGGTCCAGTGATTTACTTTTGCGTGACATAAGCCGACAACTCAATATATTTTGCAGCTAATGCAGACTGTATGTAAAATGCATTACCTCTAGTAGGCTACTGTAGAAGGCTTGTTATTAGTTCTTGTGAGGACAGATACAATCTTGTGCCAACAACAAGCATTAAACTGGTTTGATCTGGTCAGTCGGGAAGCATCCCAATAGGTTGGAAGCATAGAAGACTGTGTCGGTATGGTGCCAGCAAACTGCATGGTGACTTTTGAGTCACATGGACAGGCAAGCAGTAAACAAAGGAGGCCCCTTCAGTGTTTACGGGACCAATACCATACTCAGGCTACTTGCTTTTTATTCGACATTTAAGTGACATTTAAGTAATTTAGCTAAAACTCTAATAATATTATGAATAATTATTATTATTATGTTAGCTTTCGAGTTAGGGAAAAGGCAATCACATAGTACTTCAAATATAGAGCAAATATCCACAAGGTAAGTGTCAGAAAAGTGTAAGAAGTGTTTTCAGAAGATTTTTTTGAGTCATCGTTGTATGGTGGTCAATAAAAGTATTGCATTTGATCATCATAAAATTTAAGGGTTATTTACAAAATCAGGCTTATTTGAAGTTTCTTAGGTTGTTAGACATGAACTATGAAAAATCTCATGATCTCTTAAATCTCTCAGAGATCTCGCTCTTCATGCAGACAGTTTACAACAACACCCATAATCAAATATTCAAAGAAAGTGTTTGCAGTGTTATGTTTATACCAAATAAACAATTGTAGTTGACAAAATTAAAAAGGTTATTAATCAGTCAAGTATATAAATAAGGAAATTAGCTATTCCTCATTTACTAGTAAAATGAACATACCGGTACATACAAGCATTTTAGTTTTTTCATTATTATAAGTTTGTAACTATATAAAAAATATACATATTAAAGTAGAAGTGTTATTAAGAAATATTAAGAATTTCTTTCTCATTAACAAAAATGGTAATTAGATGAAGCTCAGTGGCAGCAGTATAAAATATGGACGGGGCTGCTATTCTACACGTTTTTGCATTGATGAAATGTTTGATCTGAATTCAGTTTTGGTTCCCAAAACAAAAATCTGAAACAAATGTTTTACACTTTTTGCCACGGTCCTTAAAATCTGAATTGTTTAGAAGTGAAGCTAAGGTAATTAAATATATTTGCCCACACACTTCAAATGTAATGGAAATGTGCAAATACAGTACATGCCAGTAGGACCTTATTAGCTTGTACTTGTCTTCAAGTTATTTCTCTACTTTCCAGGTATGGTCTTAAAGTTGACATGACTGGATTTTTTCAACCCACCCTTTTTTCAGATAACTCTACTTTTAAGTCAGAAAAGTTACCTGAATTTAAAAGTTTTAATTAGCCCAGATTATTTAGAGCCTTGGCTGTTCCATCAATAAGAATGTTGACTGGATTTGAATACGCCACTTCACTTAACATATTTTGCTAAGAAATTCTTTAAACATACAAAAATATGAAACTAATGGAAAGAATGAACTCACAAAAATGTTAACACAATGTTTTTATTTTAGCTGCCCCAGCAACATATAATTAATTGGCGTTTTTCCAGTGTAGCTTTATTCCCATTTGTAGCAACAGTATATAAATCCTTCATCCTACCATCCTTATTAGTTTAAATTGCAATGTCAAATGTCCTTTGTCTCACCACCAGCTTAGAACATCGACATGCGTGTTGAGCATGCTGTTCCTGGCAGCAAGGCCAGAGGGGTCAGAGGGCATACAAATGGCTTTTCTAGTATCACCATGCTTGACCACTCTCATAGTCTTGAAATCACAGGGCAGGAAAACGCGAGCAGATTGGTTTTTTTAAATCAAACGGGGAAGGGTTGTTTTCAGTGTTGGACCAAAATGCTTGAACCTTTTTCAATGTGACACCAGAGACAGCACTTGAGAAAAGAGAATCCTGGCCTTTGTTTGGTTTGTATGCTGTGTTTCTGTGGAAGGTTCTGGATCAACAATAAGGCTTTTATTCACCCTACTGGAATCTCTAGTGGTCTACGGGGTAGCGTTTTTATTGGACAGCTATTGTTCATCTATCTGCAAAAGATGCTAATGAATCTGGTGCTTGAAATCAAACATGTTTATTGAACACTGAATTAGAGATCATAAGGGATTTTTATCATAAGGCAAGTTTCAAATGTGTTGCTTTAATTCTGCATTACTTATACAGTTCATGTTTGTGTTCTTAAAGTCAAAGTTTAGCCATATCGGCACTATACAAAACATTTTGTCAAATAATGTAGTGTGATTCAATTGTACATTTTCACTGTACACTGTTAAAAAAAGATCTGTAAACATTTTTTAAATATACTGGCCAGAACAATTTACGTAATTTTGAGACAGTTCCTTTAAATCAATAACAGCTAATGTAATATATAAACACAGTGATTGGGAGAGGCTGGTTATTTTAAGGTCCTGTAAAACAGAGAAAATACATGGTCTTAAAACAGTCTGATATCCTAGTAGCTAGTTTCCACACCATAAAATAATCGGTAAAATAAAAGAATGTAGTGGTAAATTTGTTAAAGACAGAAACAATCTATCAGGAGTAACATTAACAGACAACCACTGTGATTATTACCATACCTGTTATGTTTTTGAAGGAACTGTCTCTAAAATAACAGAAATTGTATTGTCAAAAAATAACCACGACTGAACTTTTTTTTTACTGATTTTTTTACAGTGTAGAATGTGATATGACTAGGATGTCATATCAGACTGTTTTTAGACCAAGCAAAATTTCTCTGTTTTTACAGGCCTTAAAATAACCAGCCTCTCCCAATCTTGATGCGGCAGAGAAGGAAAGACACAGAGAAAAGCCCTAGAGTCATATGGAGTGAGGCTGTGGTTGGTGCTCTTCTTGGAGGACACATAAAGTATCACCAACACAACCTGGCTCTGGAGCCTTCCCCAGGCCCAGAGGAGAAATGGCTCCCATGGCAAAGAACCCCAGAGGGGCATCAGTATCTCCTCCTGATGGTGGCTGGGGGTGGATGATTGTGGTTGGCTGCTTTCTAACCACCATCTGCACACGTGCTGTTACAAGGTGAGCTTTCGGAGCGGTGTGTGTAGTTATCAGTCGAGTGGGGAGCCTCCAAGTAAAGTTGGGGAATTGGGTGACACTAAGATTGAACTTGACCTGTCACAACGCCTCATTTGACATTTCTGTGTCACAATTGTGCTTCTGGGTTTCTTTTGTCCTTGCTGCCTGCCTTACAGGGTATTTGCAAGGTATGTGTTTTGTCCTGGCAGCTGCTGCAGTAGACGGGCTCCCGTGGTGGGGATTATTTTGTGGGAAGATAGCTTTAGAACATTACAGCATGTGTGGTTGTCACTGTTATACAACTGAATTAAGTAAGATATCCTGTGCTGATTGCTGTTATCCCCTTTATTCGGTCCATTTAGGCCAGGGTGCATGTATAGGATCTAACAATACCTGCTTTTAATTGGTGTATTGAGATCTTGCCATGTTGTGAGGAGTGAACTGGATTGGTTTAGCCTTTCCCCAGCTTACAAACACATTTTATATAGTGACACACCATGTTATAAGATTAATATATTTTATATCTTGTACAAAAACAAGATTTGTGCCCATTTTGTGCACTGTGTTAGATGTGAAGTCCGTAGTGATATAGTAAGTGTTATGACGACATTACACAGTTATAACTGTCTGTGGCTTGTAGGTGCCATGTTTAAGGCCTCTGGTGTTGAGTAAATTGGTGGTTTGTGCTCTCCTCTGTGTTTAACTCTTTTATTCTCTACGTTGCTTTAAAGAGAATTAAAATTCCACTTCCCACATGTGGTTTGGTCACATGCTATAAGATTTTGCAGTGTAAAAAAGCATTTAAAACCCAGAAGTTACATAATTTGAATCGCTCAGCGTGAAGAAATTATATATAGCCAGCTTAGGTTAGTCATTATCAAAGTTTCAAAGTTCAAGGTTCAAAATTTTATTAGCACCATATACATTGTATGTAGGAGATGTTGTTGTTGTTCACCTGGCCCCATACTGGGGGCGAAGCCACGGTCTTCACAACACACACAAACATCCTCCTTGACAATGTTCCAAACATTTGTGCATTCTTACAGGTACCCATTTTTTAGACCAATCAACAATTTGGAGATAGGTGTGGAGTGAGCTTACGGTACGTTCCTAAATGCGTTATTTTCACTCCTAAATTTGCCACACACCGAGCTAGCCCTTCTGTTGCTAAGGACAACCAGGTCACACCTCACCACTGTAACCAAAGTCAAGCCCTCTGTGTTGGTGTGTTTAGATCATTTCAGATTTGCACTCCAAGGACAATGAAGCTGCTGAACTCTATGTCAACTCAGTTGATAATTTTGGGGACAAGCTCTTTCAATAAAGTAATTTTTTGTGTTTTAAAGGTAGTGTATGTTGACATGTCACCTCTCTGCCATGACTTTAATGTCTCGTTGTTTTTGTTTAGCTTAAGTAATTGTCATCAGTTTCTGTGTCCATGACAAAGCGGGAGTTTGTTATCGTCTTAGTCCTGCCACATTCTTTGCATGTCTGACACATTGAGTTTAGACTCTTTGCCCTTTTTGCCTCTGTGATCATTCTGCACAGGTCTTAGCTGGCCTGATTATACTCTGTCATGTGGAAAATTGTATTAATAAGCTATAAAGAGCATGCTCAGTTTTCTCAGCACCCTGGAATTATTTTCTAGTTTGGATATTTTTTATAGTAACCTATACGGAATGCGTCGTCAATACGTTCCTCGATGAGAATGGTGAATGGTTCTGTGAATTTGTTGATGTTCACGCCAGAGGACTCCATGTACATTTCACAGCCTGCCTGGTCTCAACAGTCCTGTAGCATCTGTTCTGCTTCATTAGACCACATAACTAACACCGTTGGTTCTCCTTTTTTTCTAGATGTGTGTCAATCTTCTTTGTAGAGTTCCAGATGCACTTTGGTCAAGACTACTCTGGCACAGCGTGGATCCACTCACTTGTCGACTGCACCACGTTCCTCTTTGGTGAGAGGGATGTCTTTATAAGCCATTTGAAATGTTTATTCAAAAACATTGTACATATTATGTTTTGTAGCTCCCTGTAGGTTCAATAAGCGTTTTACCTCTCATTCATAAAAGAATTTCTCTGAACAATGTTGTTTATATGTCTAAACAATGTTCGCAGTTGACTGGCTTCCTACAGGAATACTGCTGGGGCAACATTGTTGTTTATTGTCATCTAGTGGACACTTGCTACAATGATTTGGATAATCAAGCTCATCTTATTTACAGTTAGGTCCGGAAATAACTGGACACTGACCAAGTTTTGGTATTTTGTCTGTTTACCAAAATATTTTCCAGTTACAGTTAAATAATGTATAAATATGGGCTTGAAGTGCAGTCTCTCAGGTTTTATTTGAGGGAATTCACATCCAAATCGGAGGAAGGGTTTAGGATCTCTTTAATATGTAGATCCCTTTTTTCAAGGGACCAAAAGTAATTGGACAATTGACTCAAAATCAGTTTTTCTGGACAGGTGTGGGCAATTCCTTTGTTATATCCTCATCAATTAAGCAGGTAAAAGGTCTGGAGTTGATTCCAGGTGTGGCATTTGTATTTGGAAGCTGTTGCTGTGAACCCACAACATGAGGTCAATTGAGCTCTCAAATGAAACAGGCTTTTCTTAGGCTGCAAAAAAATACACCAGAGAGATAGCAGGAAATTTAGGAGTGGCATAATCAACAGTTTGGTACTTTCTGAGAAAAAAAGAATGTGAGCTCGGCAACACAAAAAGGCCAAGGAAGACAACAGAGGTGGATGATCGTAGGATCCTTTCCACGGTAGAGAAAAAGCCCTTCACAACATCCATTTAAGTTAACAACACTCCAGGAGGTAGGCATATCATTATCCAAGTCTACCATAAAGAGAAGACTTCACGAAAAACAAATACAGAGGGTTCACCACAACCTCATGATTAGAAAGGCCAGATTAGACTTTGCCAGACAACATCTACAAAAGCCAGCACAGTCCTGGAACAGCATTCTTTGGACAGATGAAACTAAGATCAAACTGTACCAGAATAATGGGAAGAAAACAGTATGGGGAAGGCTTGGAACGGTTCATGATCCGAAGCCTACCACATCAACTGTAAAACAAGGTGGAGGCAGTGTGATGGCATGGGCATGCATGGCTTCCAATGAAACTGGGTCCCTAGTGTTTGTTTATGAAGTGACAGAAGACAGAAGCAGCCGGATGAATTGTGAAGTGTATAGGAATATATTATCTGATCAGATTCAGCCTAATTCAGCAAAGTTGATTGGACGGCGCTTCAATTTACAGATGTAAAATTACCCAAAACATACTGCGAAAGCAACCCAGGAGTTTTTTAAGTCAAAGAAGTGCAATATTCTGCAATGGGTGAGTCAATCACATGATCTCAACCTGATCTATCATGCATTTCACTTGCTCAAGACAACTTAAGGCAGAAAGACCGAGAAAACAAACATCTAAAGACAACTGCTGTAAAGGTCTGGAAAAGCATCACAAAGGAGGAAACCCAGCGTTTGGTGATGTCCCTGCGTTCCAGACTTCAACCAGTCATTGCCTGCAAAGGATTCTCAACAAACAATAAAAAATGAACATTTAATTTATGAATTTTGTTAATTTCTCCAATTACATTTGAATGGTTGCAATTCTTAAACGTTTCATATGATGTTTTTGTTCAACCGCTTGAATTAAAGCTGAAAGTCTGCACTTCAATTGCATCTTGGTTGTTTCATTTCAGTTCCATTGTGATGTCATACAGAGCCAAAATTACAAAAATTGTGTCAGTGTCAAAATATGTACTGACCTACAGTAACTGCAGAAAGCATACTTGGAAAAGCCTATAAGAATAACTATACGCAATACACATTATACACATTTTTTTTGCTGTGTCATTTATAACAAAATTGTCTGAAAACTGAATTAGAATTTCAGCATAATTCCAATTTATGAAAAATATACAGACATAAAATAACCTTTGGGGTCTTCAAAAGTACATTTATTAAAGTATCTATTTTTTTTGATACAGTACATTGAACTATAGTAAATAGATTTAAACCCCTAAATACATAAATAATCTACATTAAATACATACAAATGGTTATGTAAAGTATAGGTATAACAGTCATACTACATACTTAAGTAGATCAATTATTATTTAACGTATTATTATGTAGAGTGTTGCTATTATACTTTAAAATCATGTCCAAAATATATCTGCAATATTCATCTTGATTTATACAGAGAAATCAACTGACACCTAGGTCTTTCTTACATTTGTGCCTTGTATTACAACATAAACATCTCTCACAAATAATATTAAAACATACATACCGGTATTAGGAAACAATCACAATTAAAGATAAACAGCCTGTTAATCAGATTTTGTAAATGTTTAATAACTACCAAAATGTGGGGACTGATGAAGATGTGACTTTACATCGAAACGTTAGTCACTATTATGCACCTTTTCATTTAAATTATTTATTAAGCAGACATCTGTGTTGCACCGGCGATCTTTTTTCTTTACCAAAATGTGGCTCTGCATAAAATTCAATGACTGTAAAAAATATCTTTAAAAGAATTTACAGGCTTGGATTTAACATTAGCCTTTACTAAATTGTATTGATCCTTTTTGAAAGCACATTTTATGAAGTTGTGGGGCCTATAGTGAAACTGTATGTAAATACCAGACTTGGAGAATGTTACAGTATATTGGTTTCCGGCTAGCTACAGTATTTCAAATTGATCAGTAACACACTTTTTCTTGATGTGCAAATGACATTTTCTATCTCTTTTTAATGTTTTTACTAGCTCCTCTTGGCAGTTTTATTGGGAACCGTCTTTCTACCCAAGCCACACTGTTCATTGGAGGTGTACTCTCCTCTACAGGCCTGATTCTTAGCTCTTTTGCAACCAGCCTTGAATACCTCTACCTCACCCTGGGGGTCCTAACAGGTATGCATCTTTATAATCGCATTGTTTTTATACTTTTTTAGGACAAAGGGGAGTCAAGTATTCCCAGTGCAAATTCAAGAATTATGACATTACCATTCACAAATATCCGTTGGAAACAGCCAACAAGTAGAGTGCATCGTGACCCCTAAACAAAGTACAGCCCTCCTGCTCTCTACCAATGGTTGCTTCCCTTTCTTGTTGAAAAACAAAACTCTGCTCTCCACAGCACATCTGTTTTTTTCTATAGTCCTATAAGCAAAACCCAAGAATGTATCTGATGGACTTGGGACTTTGAACCCACCTTGTCATGAGATGTGAGTCCTAGCAAAAAAATATATATATTGGAATGTGTACATTCCCAGACAGAGCTCTACAAACTAGAGCCATATGAACACTATATACTGATAACTAGAGTGGGCCTGAAGGGGTTTAAGGTACTGTAGATATACAGTACTGTTCATATACTGTAGATACCCTGCTCATATTCTACTCATATCCTGGACCTTAAAAAGTTTTTAAATGTTTTTAATTTGACTGTTGTTTTACATTACGCTGTTACATTACAGTATAATGCACACATAATGCCTGTTCATATACTGCAGTTATACTGCAACTTAAAAGCTTTAAAAAATGTGCATTAGAATGCTGTTTAAAACATGTTATGTTTTTGCTATCGCATATGCTTATTGTTTCTTTACACACAATAAAATTGCATTTTGGTTACAATTCACTAGCTTTATAATGAATTAACACTGCTTTTTGCGATCAGTTAAAACAAGCGCTATTATTTTGAAAAAACAAAAATCTGAGTTGCGTCGCTGGCATAATAGTGTTGCCAATTGGGTGATTTCTCTTATCAGTACGGGTTTTCAAAGGTGCCAAACAACTGTGATAATTAATGGCTAAATATAAGCATTATCCTTACATAACAGTCAGTTTTTTTGCATGAACAGTCATATTGTCAAAATCAACGTTGAAATTTCTAAATTTCTGCCAGGGTATGCGAACCTATGAGCACAACTGTATATACATATTCCTGTTCATATACTGTAGATAAAAATTACTTGGCAATAACTTTCTGATATCTGGTTTAACTGGGCCTGTGATTACAGCTTTCCAGAGTGGTAAAAAGTACAAATTTAAAAGACAGAACTCGTAGTTCACACATTTTGGGAAGTTTCTAATTAGGACCAAATTGACCAGGTACATGAATTTCAGAACAAACCAGTGATCCATGTAATTAAAACAAAAAGTAAAAAATGATTACTTATAGGGCAGGTTTATAAAGTATTTTATGTTATTGTCTTGAAGGAACTGTAGGTAAAATAATAAAAAAGTACTAGTATATTTGTTAGCAGTACTTTGCACTGTTTTGTTACGGAAACATTTTTTACAGTGTACTACTACGTGTATATATATATATATATATAAATGTCTGTACATGTAAAAAGTAGGCAGTACCCACAATATACTACTATATATATATATAAAAGTCTGTACATGTAAACAGCAGGCAGTAACCACAGTATACTAGGTACTATATATAAAAGTCTGTACATGTAAACAGTAGGCAGTAACCACAGTATACTAGGTACTATATATAAAAGTCTGTACATGTAAACAGTAGCCAGTAAACATAGTATACTACTTGTTGATTCAGGTGCATCAGAATTATATAAATTGACCCAGTAAAATGATGTATGTATATATATATGTACATGTACATACAACAATTTCTGATACATTGATTGCATCCATGTGCAGTGGGATATAGAATGATCATGTGACCAGGGCAGCTTACAGGAATGCAGTTCTGGCGGCTAGCATCAATTACTGAAGGCTACAGTGTGTGAAAATGTACTCAAATTTTCAGAATGTATGCTCTGCTTTTGTGTGTAACAACAAAGCCAACAAATGCTACAAAAAAGCCAACAAGAGAAGCTTGTGGAGTCAATTTACAGCAGAAGGGATATTTTTTACACTGAAGATTTACCATTAACGGAGTGAAAAAAGATTTGCTTTTGAGTCCACTGTTGTTCATGCTGTATATTACAGACATTTAAAATACAATGCGATTTCAAAATAAAGGGTTAATGCTCATGATACAGTATTGCACTCACCTGCATTTTCTCCACCTTTTCTCACAATATCCCACTGTGAAGTGTTGAGTTAAAATGTAAAAAGCACACAAGGTTATTGACATAACCCTGGTTCTCTACAATTTGCTTTATTCAACACAAGAAAGAGACATGCCTGAATGGTGGAGAGCAGGACAGTGGCCTTACAGATGTGGCACCCCATTCGCTGTTCTTTCTGCTCATCTCCAACAGATGTTTGCAATTGGTTACTTCAGCGTTGTGGAATAAGAGCTTGAGTCCAACTGTGAAAGGTTCAGTCGTAATGTCAGAGCACTTAGTGTGTTAGGTGGAGCTCTGAGGATGGACTACTTTAAAAATGCACTGTAACTACGGTATCTGACAATATTCATGACTCCGAGCCCAAATCTCTCCTCATAGGTCTGGGATTTGCCCTCAGCTACACACCAGCAGTGGCCATGGTCGGGTCCTATTTCAACGAAAGGAAAGCGCTAGCCTATGGGATTGCAATGTCTGGGAGTGGGATCGGGACCTTTATTCTGGCACCTGCCGTGCAGCTCCTGATTGAACACTATTCCTGGCGGGGGGCCTTGCTGATTCTGGGAGGGTTTGTGTCCAACCTGTGTGTCTGTGGGGCCCTGATGAGGCCCCTGGTATGTGCACGGGAAGGACGGAAGATGCACCAGCTTGAGAATGGATATACGATAACACACGTGGATGTCAAGCTATCAGAGTCGCAACTAAACAAGGAGAAGTTACTGGACACAACACATCTAGCATTAAACCCATTGGAGCCTGAGGTAGATGTGAAGCTCAAAACAGCTAAACTTGCAGAAATGAAACTAGCCGAGGCACTCTTTGCAAATGTACAACTAGCTGAATCGAGGCTAGCCGACATGACGTTTGTAGAGGGCGTTGTTGTAAATATGAATAACAGGCAAACAAAGAAAACGTTTGAAGACATCATGCTAGTTGATCAAACTCTTGCCAAAAGGAAACTAAGGGACATGACGCTATTGGATAACCTTGTCATCTGTAACCAGCTAGCTGATGTTAAGCCTGTGGACACAAAGGCTTCCGTTGCCAAATCAGCAGACAGGAAGTTAACAGATGCTAAGATTCTGTCTGACTTGGCAGCTCCTGGCCCAATGAGTCCCTTGGCAATGGAAGAGTTTAACTTCCTTCTGATGCCTGAATTCATGCTGCTGTCTGTGTCATTCCTGTTTCTGGCATATGGCTGCAGTGTGCCTTTTGTCTACCTGGTGCCCTACGCTCTGAGCGTGGGCGTGGAGCACCAACAGGCTGCCTTTGTCATGTCCATCCTAGGAATCACTGGAATTGTAGGGAACATCACCTTCGGCTGGCTCACCGACAGGAAGTAAGTCACATACCGAATGGCTTTTTCTCCATTGTTAGTATTGTTTTCAGCTTTTTAAATATAGCATTGCTCAATTCTACGGCATGACATGCTGGTATGCCTGAATCTTTTATTGTAGGTGTGTGAAGAACTACCGGAAAGTGAGCTTCATGTTTGCTGTAGGTATGGAGGGGCTGTCCTGCCTCCTGATCCCTCTGTTACATTCCTTCACCCTGCTGGTACCATTCTCCATGCTCTATGGGTATTTTGACGGTGCCTACTCTGCCCTCATACCAGTGGTGACATCCGACTTGGTGGGCTCTTCATACCTATCCTCAGCCCTGGGTGTGGTCAACTTCTTGCACGCTATTCCCTACCTGGTTAGTCCACCCGTAGGAGGTGAGAATGACCTTTTATTCACTCACAAATAGTGCATGAACATGTACCAGTTCCAATTGGCTTAAATTCCTTAGGGCATATCCTTCTCAGCGTTATTGTCCTGACTATTATGTTATTGTCCTGACTATTATGTTATTGTCCTGACTATTATGTTATTGTCCTGACTCTTCTCAGTGTTATTGTCCTGACTATTATGAATATAAAACTGCTTTTACACTATTTTTTGACTCTCTGCTTTCAGGCTGGTTGGTGGACTGGACCGGTGACTATACTGCTGCATTCTTCCTCAGTGGATTCTCTCTAATGTCTAGCCCATTAATCCTGGCCACTGGTTTGCTGATCCGTTGGTGCTGTAAGACACGGGAATACTCCACTAGTGATATCAATACAAAATGTGGCTCTTTGAATAATGGCCAAACGTGATTTGAACGTGAGGATGTTTTTGTAATACCAAAGTATTGATGGAAAAAAACAAAAATAATGTGCCAGGTGCAACATGTTGACGTTCCTGCCAAGGTGAACTTGTGTGAAGACCCTATAACACAACTGAAAATGTCCTGTATTTATTTTTGCCAAAAAACTTTTCTGAAGAATTGGTAGCTATGAAGAATAACGTGTCAGTTAGTACCAGTACTGTTTCTTCATTATGTTAAACATGAGAACAATTGTTCTGATTATGACTACATTACAAATGCATTGTAACACCAAAGTTATCCAATAATAACATGTTTACAGAAATATTTTTGTATGACATTAAATAGCTGTAAAATCCATGGAAAACACACTATTTGTGATTTGACTGTATGCTTAATATTGTGATGTTGTCTGGGTGATCGATGACTTTTAAACCTACAATGAAATATGTGTGTTTTTTCAATAGATGTAACGAATTGCCTTAAGAACTCACATTAGGTGGAGTCCACCTGTGTCCAATTAAAGTGCCACATGACCTCAAAATAAATACACCTGTTTCTGGAAGGCCTCAGAGTTTATTAGAGAGCAATATTAAACAATCATCATCATGAAGACCAATTAGCTATCAAAACAAGTCTGCGATAATGTTCTGGAGAAGCACCAATTAGGGTTGGGTTATAAAAAAAAATCCCGAACTTTGAACATTCCCCGAAGCAGCCATTTTAAAAAAATGGAAAGAATATGGCACAACCGCGACTGCCTAGAGAAGGCCGTCCACCAGAACTCGGTGAACAGGTATAGAGGGTATTAGTCAGAGAACCAAGCGTATTGGGTGTATAGTGACATTTTTCTCTGCGCCCATCGAACCAATCTAACCTGGACGCTCCACAAAGCTGGGCTTAATGGAGGTGTGGTGAGGAGAAGGCCATTGCTGAAAAAAAACAAAATCTGTTTGGACTTTGCCAAAAGGCATGTGGGAGACAGAGCAAATGTGGAAAAAGTGTATCTGGTCTGATGAGACCAAAATGTTACTTATTGGCCTTGGCACAAAACACTATGTATTGCATAAAGCCAACACTGCTCCTGACCCTGAGAACATCCCCACGGTGAAGCATGGTCATGGCAGCATCATGTTGTGAGGATGTTTTTCAGATACAGGGACTAGAAAACTGGTCAGGATTGAAGGCACAATGGATAGCTTGAACCAAATAGAGGGCAGTTTTAGAGAGAACCCACCCTATTTCAGTCTGTAAGACACCTTAGAGTTGGAGAATCAACTTCCTGCAAGATAATGACCCTAAACTCACAGACAATTCTACATTGGAGTGGTGTATATCCAAGAACCTGATTGTCTCAGAATGGTTCACAGTGAATTGAAGAATGGTGTAAAATTGCAGGATACAGATGTGCAAAGGGGTAGAGACTTACCATAAAATGACTCACAGCTGTTGTTGCAGCCACAGTTGGTTCTACCAAGTATTGACTCAGGGAGGTGGACAGTAATGTAACCAACAAATGTCTGTTATTGAACTTTTGATGTCAAAATAAAAGATATTTTGCACCTTCAAAGTGTTTGGTATGGTGTGTACAAGAAATAGTAAAAAACCCAATACAATCTTATTCAATTCCAGGTTGTCAGAGTGTAAAACGTGGAAATGTCCAAGAGGGATGAATAATTATGCAAGGCAATGTTACTGTCGATTTATTCAAATAAAAAGCTCTATATGTTAAATTGGGTACTCAACTCATTGATTTTAATATGATGTCATATCCTGTCTGTAGAATCCCATTTAAATATGGCTATGCCCAATCACAATTGTTGTTTCTTTGACTAGGTGTAAACATGTGTATTTGCAACAAAACTGTCAATTCACTGACACAAATTCACGTAAGCATCAATTCATTAAGATAACTTCAGTCTTTAGTGAGGCTATTCTCAATAAAATCAAGATCCAAAACCATGTACACTTAATTGTTAAGTAAGTCATTGTTTTTAGTTTAATAAATAATCAGTTGCTGGGACTTCATCTAGAAACATTTACAGTTTGACTGACACCTAGTGCCTGCTCTGGGTTTTACACAGAAGAGTTTTTGCGAACTGCTTTTTACACTGCACTCTTACCAATCATTAGGTTTTTAAATAATAATAATAGTGCATTTGACTTATATAGCGCTTTTCTTCCAAGGAACCCAAAGCGCTTTACACAGTGAGGGGGAAAGCCCACCTCATCCACCGCCAATGTGTAGCACCCACTTGGGTGATGCACGGCAGCCATTTTGCGCCAGAACGCTCACCACACATCAGATATCAGGTGGAGAGGTGAGTAGTTATATATGCCAATTAGGAAGGAGGGGGATTATTAGGTGGCCATGATTGAAGTGAGATGCCTGGTTGGGAATTTGGCCATGACACCGGGGTTAACACCCCTACTCTCATAGTGCCATGGGATTTTTTAATGACCACAGAGAGTCAGGACACCCGTTTAACGTCCCATCCGAAAGACGGCACCCTACGCAGGGCAAATGTCCCCATTAATGCCCTGGGGCATTGGGAAAGATCTTTAGACCAGAGGGAAGAATGCCCCCTACTGCCCCTCCAACACCACTTCCAGCAGCACTGGTCTCCCATCCAGGGACTAACCAGGGCTGACCCTGCTTAAGCAAACCAGCAATGCAATACAGGGCTCTATGCTGCTGGCTAAAAACATTTGTTGATTTGAATCACAGAGATTAGGTTAATAGATATGGTTATTCTAATAAAACCTATTTTAATTGAAAGCAAATTTTACATAATGATCACATAGTAATCCAATGACAATTAAACATTTATCTTCGGTAAACTGTTTAAAGACTTGCTGTCTGACTTGTTGGGGGCAAACTTTATCTGTAATCTAGTAACTTCTGAAATTTAAGTGTAAACTCCAGACATTTATTTCCCTTTCTAATTAATTTGCCAATAACAGAAAATAGGCTACTTTATAAACATATTAAATGTCGTTAACAAGCAGAGCATATTACTTTGTAATGGTAATCTACTGTGTTTATAAAGTATTTTCTGTTATTGTCTTGTAAAATAATAGAAAAATATTGGCAACAAATTACAAGTAAATTTTACTGTTTTTTTCACAGCTATTTTCTAGTGTACACTGTAAAAATATTTCCGCAAAAGAAAACAGTTGAAAGTACTTGTAACAAATATAATTTTTCTAATATTTTACCTACATTTCCTTCAAGACAATAACAGAATATACTTTAAACATAATAAATGTCCATTAACACGCAGAGCTGATATTACTTTGTAATGGATATCTACTTTGTTTAGTATTTTCAGTAATTATTTTGAAAGAAAAACAGTTAAAATAATAAAAAGTGTACTGTTATATTTGTTACCAGTACTTTCTGCTGTTTATTTACGGATCAATTTTTCCAGTAAAAAGTATCTGTGAAAAAAACTGTAAAAAGTTATTTTATAAAACAATAACAGAATACTTTATAAACAAAATAGATATCCGTTACAAAGTAATATACGCTCTGCTTGTTAACGGACAATTACTGTGTTTATAAAGTATATATTAGAAATGTAGTTAAAATAATAGAAAAAGTACTGGTGTGTTTGTTACCAGTACTTTTTACAGTTTTTTTACGGAGGATTTTTTTACAATGTCAAACAGGATCCAGATGCAATCCTACCAACCACCGTTGGTATCTGAGCATGTGCAGCAGATCTACACCCAACAGGGACATTATCAGCATCACAGACACCACTCGCTGAATATATAACCGATCAAGGTCACGTAAGAGTGCTTCCCGTCTCACATCCGAGATGCGCGCTTAACCCGGCAGTCACATCAGCAGCCGGCACCTTGAGCTACTCATAATAATTAACTAATTTCAACACCAATTTGCCGTGGTAGACAGCTGAAATACACTGCATTCCAAATTATTATGCAAATTGGAAGTGTCATAAACATTAAATATTTTGTTTTTCAATCAAACTGCTGGTGCCGTGCTATCCTATTGTGTCTCCGGGCTCTTTGGGTCACTGAAATCAATCTCAGAGATAATTAGTTTGCCAGGTGAGTCCAATTAAAGGAAAACTACTTAAGAAGGATGTTCTTTAGTATTAAGCAGGCCACAGGTTTCAAGCAATATGGAAAGAAAAAGGATCTCTCTGCTACGGAAAAGCATCAAAAATTGCAATGCCACGGACAAGGTACAGTATGAAAACATGAGATATTTCACGAAAACTTAATTGTGATCATCGTCCTTTGAAGAGATTTGTGGCTGATTCAGAGCACAGACAGTTTTGTGCAAATAAAGGCAGAATGAGAAAGGTTACTGCCAGACAAATTTATTGGATTAAGAGAGCAGCTGCTAAAATGCCATTACATAGCAGCAAACAGGTATTTGAAACTGCTGGTGCCTCTGGAGTCGTGCAAACCTCAAGGTGTAGGATCCTCCAGAGGCTTGCAGTTGTGAATAAACCCACTATTCGGCCACCCCTAACCAATGCTCACAAGCAGAAACGGTTGCATTGGGCCCAGTAATACATGAAGACAAATTTTCAAACAGCCTTGTTTATTGATGAGTGCCGTGCTATCCTGGATGTTCCAGATGGATGGAGTAGTGGATGGTTGGTGGATGGCCACCATGTCCCAATACGGCTGCGAAGTCAGCAAGAAGGTGGCAGAGTCATGTTTTGGGCCGTAATCTTGGGGAGAGAGCTAGTAGGCCCCTTTAGGGTCCCTAAAGGTGTGAAAATGATCTCGGCAAAGTATATAGAGTTTCTGACTGACCACTTTCTTACATGGTACAAAAAGAAGAACCATGCCTTCCGCAGCAAAATGCATGATAATGCACCATCTCATGCTGCAAAGAATACCTCTGTGTCATTGGCTGCTATGGGCATAAAAGGAAAGAAACTCATGGTGTGGCCCCATCCTCCCCTGACCTCAACCCTAGTTAGAACCTTTGGAGCATCCTCAAGCAAAAGATCTATGAGGGTGAAAGGCAGTTTGCATCAGAGCAGCAGCTCTGGGAGGCAATTCTGACTTCCTGCAAAGAGATTCAATCAGAAACTCTCCATAAACTCACAAGTTCAATGTATGCAAGAATTGTGAAAGTGATTTCAAAGAAGGGGTCCTATGTTAACATGTAACTTGCCCTGTTTTGATTTCAGTAAATAAATCCTAATATTGCAAATTCAACAAATGACCCTTTTGAGTTCTTTACAAACTATAAAATGTTTTCAACCTCTGTCGTGCATAATAATTTGGAACAGTGTATTTTGAGTTTTTTATTTTTGAAAAGAATACTGTTTTCATTAGGTGGTTTGTTCAATGACATTCGACTTATACCGTAACAGTTGGTGACTTGAAAATTACACTGACTGTCATTTGCATTGACTGTATCTCTTCCTTTTTCTGTTTTTGTTTACCCTTTGCTGTCATGGTGTGTTTCTTCCAGGATGGCTCTCAATGGTGACCCAACTCAACATCCTTTATGGTCCAGAGTCAGAAAAGGAGAACATCCATCTGAGCTTCACAGAGAGGCTTGGAGAGAAGAACCTCAACATGAACACCACCAACATGTCTCTGCTCTAGACTACTGGCCCCTAAATTAACCTGATGTCTTCAACTATGTCCAACTGTCTTCCCCTCTGAAAAGAAAATCTTCCTCGATGATAAAAAACGGAAACACTGTTGTATACATGTCCGGTTTTGTAAGTGTTCACATATTGCGTTTGTATAAAAAACAAAAATATATATTTTTCCCTTCCTTCCTTCCTACCCCGTCTTGTTGGAAGCTCCGCATCTCCTTTGACAGATGCAGGATGGCGAGGGGCAGGCACCATTATTCATCCAACCACATATCGCTGAGCTGCCGGGGTCTTTTCGCACTGCTCGTCCAACACGGTAGCCTTTATGCAGATCATATTATGCATAGAAATGGAATGGGATAGAAAGGCCATTCCAATTCAAATCAATGTAGCAGAAAGGTCAGAGCGGCAGCCATTTTTATGTGTACCATTCCTTTGCAAAGATCTAGCAAGCTACTTCCGCATTAAACCGATTTGTGTGTTGTCACCATTATAAGGCTGTGTTTTCAGACCACTGAATTTGATAAGTTTTTTTGCCCTTTGTTGTGACACCCCTAAATTTGATTTTTTTATTCAAATTTGTATATTTAACAGCAGGACTATGTAATATTAGGCAAATGTATCATGCCAATTGCTAATGACAGTTCAGCTAGCATTAGCATGGTTATTAACATGCCACAAAAGCTCAAATGTCCTTTGGTGTGACACTTTGCCCTGTCACACCATAGGACACAGATGTCACACAAGACCTCCTTAAGAAGCTATTAAAACAAATAGATAAAGTTTGTTAAAATACTTTTCATTGTTTTTTGACCAGTTTTAATGATTCAATAAAAACTTACATTTTAATGTGTATTGCTGTTTTTTGGAGACTACATAAAATGTTCTAAAGTGTTACTAAAACAACTATAATGTACAATGTAGCAACTATAAACAAATATAAAGTACATAAATACAGTGCTACTACTTATAATGCTACTTAACTTTTTTTAGAACAGAAAGAATCATATCTGAACCAGCGCCAATGCACCGTGCTGCTTGACTCACACCCCTTGACTGGTTGATGTTCAATTCTTGATTGATGAATGCTGCCACATGCTAAGATGACCTCACTATTGAATATGTTGTTAAGCATCTGATAAAAAATGTAGTTCTTGGAGTTGTTTTATAACAGAAATTTCATACATGACTGGTAATATTTCAAAATGAATTGAAGTTGTTTTTTCAAAAGTACCTAAAACTGAAAAAGGAAATGTGTGCAATCTTCATGATCTTAAATGTGTCAATGTGTTTAAATGTGTTAAGCATGATTAAAACTGTTCTAAGAATATGTTTTAGATCGAATGGAGTTCATGAATGTTATGCAATGTTTTTAGGGATTTTATTTTCATGTCACTGTTACTGTTTAACTGATGAATTTTGCAGTTTGACAATGTCACAGTATTGTTTTGAAATTGCATTTTTTATTTTTTTACTGAATTTCTCAAAGATATTATATGCATCAGTGTTTCTTATTGATGGATCTAAAATGATCAAAGTTTATTTTGGTGAGCTATATTTTGCACAGTTTATATTGTTGAAAAATAAAAACAAATGTCCTCCTTTATAATTGTCACAAAAACACTATATATTCAGACTTCTTTATGCAATGAATATCTTTGTCCTTTGGTGTGACGTTTTGTCTTATGGCATGACAAACATAAAACAACAGAAAAATATACTTATTTTAAAATATCTTTAAAAAAAGAGTCAAGTTTGGCATTAGGGGAGTTACAATAATATCTCCTCTTAGAAATGTACAATTTCAAACAGTTTTGTAATGTTGGCGAAAATGTTTTATTGACATTCATAGGGAAAGGTTTATCAAGTTCATCTATTCATTGTGAAAAGGATTCTAATTAGTACTTTCATGGAAAATAAATATCACTTTAATAAAAAAAATGTTTTAATAACCTGAACAATTTTCTCAAGTATTTTTTTAATGTTATTTACTATAATTTCTTAGTACTTGTATGTTCTTGTTCATTTACAGTACTGTTGAGTGAAAACGGGGAAAAATTGTCATTGACAAAATGAGTGACCACTACTCTACGCATTTTCTGAAACTGCAGTTTTCATACTCCATACATACAGTTCAACATTTTGTACAAAATACAATTATGGAAAAGTTTTTAAGAAATGAACTGTTCTTATACAACGTTTCAATTTAAATGCTTAATTTCATTATTTAATATTGAGATGTTTGGCCCACTACCAGTTGCATGCCGTTATTTTGAATTTAGTTACAATACTTTCCGAAACTTTATTTTGAAATCTGTCAGGGGAAAACTCTAGGAAGTTGGTGCTTAGCGACGGGACAAAGCGTCTGGCAGATTGAGCTAGCGCGTTAGCTGGGCTAGCTAGCTGTTACATTAACAATTTCATTTATACTGTCTATGGTAACAATATGCTTTAACAACACAGTGACGTAAACTTGTAGATGCTACATTATCATTCGACACCGTTTTCATTACAAACGAACAATATACAGTTTGCTATATGCCACCAAAAAGAAAAGGACCTTTGCAAACGTTGCAAAGAGAGACTGATGAGCTGAACAAACAGGTCAGTCAAACGAGCAACTATTACAGCTAACTAATTTCAGGACATTCGTTATATGGAGGTTTGAAACCGCAGTCAGTCTACTAATGTCAACTTGCAGTGTCACCCTCTGCACCGGCTTATCACACGTGTGATACATTTTATTGTTCTAGCTTGAGAGTCTGATGAAAGAAGCAGGACAGCCGGATGGGTCAGGTCGCAGGGAGCCATTTCAAAGGTAATGTAAGCTATCTAGCTGTATATTAACGCTAGCCATACAATCAGTACTAGTACTGTACCTTGAAGGAGGTTAAAAATGAATGGTTCTCATTTAATGTATAGAATCCTTGATTTAAAAGTACAGCTCTATTTAAACGTTTAAAGGCTACATTCACCCAGCCAGCATCCGACTTGTGACAACGTGACCTGTCTAACGTTGATAGATACCTACTACACATTTTTGTGTTATGTTATTATTTTATTTTCATTTCCGAGGAGGAACCTGCAATTAAGATTTTCGTTGTGTGTGAATGTTCATATTTTTGGTTTTTCAGCTGGGTTTAGGTTAACATTGCTAATAGCTATAATATATATTGGACAAATTAGCTATAATGTTACATTATTTTCCAGCAGATGTTTACAGCTACAACACTTGGTGGAAGAGACAACCAAGAAGCTCCAGAACCTAACCAAAGTATAGCATTTTAATAGCTACATATTTTTTTCATAAATGTATTGTCAATCAAATGCTGCTCCATGCATAACTTGTAGCAGCTAATCACACATTTATACTCTGTTACTCATCAAAGGCTGATGAGCCAGCCCCGGTGGGAAATTACGACCAGAGGAAGGAGGAGGAGATGAGACGTCTGTTGAAGATTGAGGAGCAACTTTCAGCTCTATCACTAGAGCTCTCACCATCGCAAAAGCAAAACAGAGGGTGAGGACTCTACCAATATTTTGTCATAAACACTGCTTTCAAGACATTGTTCAATTTGATTGTGTAATATATTGGATGTTCTTCGCAATGAATTGTGAAGATGTTTTCGGTGGTGCAGGGACTGAAATTCCTTCTGGACAGCAGCAATGCCAAGTGAAAAATTAGCTTTTTGGACAGGGTTGCCTTGTCTCTGGCTTCTTTTGCATAAGAGACTATGTATTGTAGGTCAAGCTCCTAAAAGCACAATCAAGGCTGTTGGCCAGAGAATGCATTCTCCTTCAGTGCACGTGTTCCTGCAAAACAAATAGCTAAAAGACTATATACACATTGGAAGTGTGTAATTCGGTGCTAGATGAAACTCTTCATCGATTTTCTTCTGTTCAAGAAAGTCACATTTAAGTAATGTTTATCATTTGCAGCTTTTGGGTTTTTCAGTCTTTGACTTGCCCAGTTTCATCATATTCATCAGTTTTATCTCACAACATTTTAGTTACCTTTGGACAACAGAAGACATTCCTGGAGCTTTTTATTTTATTCAAGTATTTTGTTTATTTATTGTAATGTGATCTAGTGTTTTACGAGCATATAAACACTCACTTACCAGAGAAATAGCTCTTAACACATTTGTTAGAAGGCTTTTGCACCATATATATATATATATAGACTTCTAGTCAAAGGAAAATGCCTTGTCATTTTTACTTAGGTCCTCCACTGAGGAAGATGAAGAAGAAGAAGAAGAAGAAAGTGAGGAAATGGAGTCAAGTGAAGAGGAGATTGAAGATGATGAGAAACATGTTGACACAAAGGCCATGGAACAGACCCCAGATGTAGGCACTACAACATATGTGGTTATCAGTGATTTTCAAGGGCAGGAGGAAGGAGATCTTAGCATTCAGGTGAGAATAATGCTCAGGTCTACCTACAAAGATACTATCCTGATGTGTACTGTGTCTTTATGAGGTGGTTGCATATCGATGATGTTCTTTGGTTTATTTTTCAGATGGGTGATGTCCTCACGGTTCTCAGTAAGAATGAAGATGGTTGGTGGCTCACTCAGGACTCCAAGGGCAATAAAGGACTAGTCCCCAAAACGTACTTAAAGGTACCAATATTTGATTTGTATCTTCAATTATGATTGATGTCAAGTATTTCTATTAGCAACAAACAAATCATTCCAGGTGCACTCAGAGGAGGAAGATGACGATGGTGATGAAGAGGTGTCAGAGAATATAAATGAGACGCATGATGATCCGACCAGGAAGCCAAGGTGATGTTCCGTTCATGACCTCTAGATGGCAATGTTCACAAAGCTGTTGTTCAAAGATGATCACGCACTGCCAGTGGTTATGAGTCCTTTTGATGACCTTATGTTGTTGTTCTATAATTGATACCTCATGCAAATGAAGATATTCACTTTTACCACTGACAGCTCAAATTCAGACAGTGTGAAGAGGGCCAACACAGAGGTAGGAGAAGCTTGTTGTGGACTACTTCAACTTGATCATAGAATATTAACTTCTACCAGTGTTTTTTTGGTGTATATATGTACGTGTTTTCTAAAACATATTTTTGTGTATTAGTAGATTTTATAACTTTGACTATTATGTACAGTATGAGTAGTATGTAAATCAGAAATGAGTATTTTATGTTTAATTTCACTCTTTTTACCAGGTAATTTGACAGAGAACACATTATTTTCTGTAAGCGTACATGTGTACCAGAATTTAAAACCTACTTTTAGCTCACTGCACAGCTAGGTTTTAATGTTGCTGATCGAGGCTATGCAAGGTACATGCCTGTATATGTCTTTATTTTCAGATTGATGCCACTGATATTCTGTCTGCAATGGGGGCCATTCCTGCTGGGTTTAGGCCATCCACCCTCTCTAAACTGCTATATGATGGTAAATGTAAGAACGTTCTGGGTTTAGGCCATCTATCCTGTCTAAACTAGATGATGGTGAATGTAAGAATGTGCTGGGTTTAGGCCATCTATCCTGTCTAAACTAGATGATGGTGACTATAAGAACGTGCTGGGTTTAGGCCTCCCCTTCTATCTAAACTAGATGATGGTAAATGTAAGAACGTTCTGGGTTTAGGCCATCCACCCTGTCTAAACTAGATGATGGTGACTATAAGAACGTGCTGGGTTTAGGCCATCCACCCTGTCTAAACTAGATGATGGTGAATGTAAGAACGTGCTGGGTTTAGGCCTCCCCTTCTATCTAAACTAGATGATGGTGAATGTAAGAACGTGCTGGGTTTAGGATTCCCATTCTATCTAAACTAGATGATGGTGAATGTAAGAACGTGCTGGCTCATCTACTTCATCATCGTGTAGTGCTCTATATTAGGAGCCATTATCTTGATCAGATAACAACACACATGGGCTAAACACAAACATACAGTACAGACACAAATACCCTGCTAATATATCCCAGACCTAGCCAGTTATTCATGCATCAGACTGGTTTGTGGACATTGGTTTCAAGACAGGCTCGCCCTGCATATGTGCTCATAAGGGCATGTGTCCTGTGAGTTTTACAGGTATCACCCACAGAGGAAGTCACTATATCCAGCCAGAGTTGAGCCAATCCAGACTGTCCTTCAAAGACCTGTTTCTGGACCCAGTCACTGGAAAAGTAAGCATTTTTATGAACAAGATTACATTTAAGCAGTTATGATCAACTTAAAAATGCCACGCCACACAAATGTCTTTTAGCATCATCTCTTGTGGACAGATTTAACAGAGGATCTGTCAAAGCTCTCATAGAATTAATTTGGAGTTTTCTGCATTTGTTTGTTTAAATCTGGATTAATGGCTTCCACCTGATTGTGCAGCCACAAAGTTGGCCATCTTATAAAAAATATTCAAAAGTTTTGCATTTGAGAAATAATAAATACAGGTGAGATTTTCTGAAGGCAGCTCTTTGGCCTAGAGATATTATTTTCTTTAAAAGATTTATTATTTTCTTTAAACATGCTAATCACAAGTGTTAAGGACATATAAAAGAAAAGTAAAAACTTTCACAATCACAAGAGAATTTTACTTCTCAGTAACAAGATGACTTGGTTTCAGTTATTGTGGGTGTTGCTTGTTTTGACTCAGGGCTTTTTATGTGATAGTATGGTTTATGTGTAACTACTATGAATTTACTAGAGGTTTCAAGGTAGTTTCCTTATCCGTGTAGGTTCGTCAGCGGACGGTAAGGACATCCCTCACTCTGACTTTGTGGAGCTGCAAGAGTATCCCCACCCCAGGGGTCGGAGTTCAAGTCCTGAGCCGCCACATCCACCTATGTGCCTTCGACGGCTCTAAGGTGGGACACTTAGACTGACTCCTAACCCATAATGAATTTTTTATTTGTGTACATTCATGCCCAAATATGTTCTTCTCTAGCATGCCATGAGCTTTTTATTACCCTACTGTCTCGGAATAGAGGGCGATAGCAAGTCTTGTTGTCAAACTAAATATGTCAGTTGGGCTGTTCTTGTCTCTTTTCAGGTCCTGAGTAACATACACACAGTCCGAGCTACTTGCAGTGCAAACAATGTCAAGACGTGGACCTTTTCTCCAAGGGTATTATATTCATCCATTCAAGCAACTTAGTGTCATACTATACAGTCTATTTTTATTGATTGATTAGACTTTATTTGACATGGACATCACAGTAACATTGGACAAACCAGATGCATTGCTTAAGCTCACTTGCTAATTTCAACACCTGTCCACAGGAGGCTTTTTTTTAAATAAATCGTCAGTAGTGACAATGCAAATAATAAAAGTAATAATAACAATGCTTACAAAAATAATAACAACACTAGTAATAGTGAAAAAATACAATGATTTTACTTAACCAAAAAAGCTATGTTTTGCTTTAATATGGAATTATTTACATACATAAGCTACAGTATGGAGCAAAGGCAACATGATCAGACAATAATCCTGTGGTAGGCCATTCATGTGAAAACTGTTGTTTTGCTTTTTTTTGCCATTGTCAGGTCTGCCCAACCTTGTTCCTGGAGATCTACCATCCTCCAAGTTTTCACTTCAACCCTAATTTAGCATACCTGATTCTAATAATTAGCTAAACAAAAGCTAAAATATGTTGCCTACAACAAGGGTTGGAGAGAACCTATATAAGGCGGTAGATCTCCAGGAAAAGGGTTGGGCAGCTCTGGTTTAAGTCCTCTGTTAAAGGCATTGCCATTGGTCTCTAAATTTAAATGAAAAGGTGGACTGACCAAAATAAAGTTTATATTTTGCGACAAGACAGGCGTCGCTGGTAGTGGCTCGTGTTTTTGCCCTATGAGAGCTCTGATGCCTACTGAATCATTAAAAAAACAGTGGTGACACATGATTATTCAGACATTTAAAAACCATTTTGAGATCAATTGAAAATCAATTAAACTGTCGCTAAGCTAATAAGATTATGCTTTCTTCAAACATCTCAGTGATGCCATCTCATGGGTTTCTGGTCTATAACTTTTATTACCTGTTTGTATATCGAAACATTAGGCTTTAATATGGTTGACATGGTTTGTGACCACGATTTAGCAGTTTGTCATGACAAATCCCTTCTAATAAAACAAAAGCAATTTAGGTTTGGTTTGACCTTCTTGCAAATGTACTTAACCTTACTATCAAATGTTTTATTCTTATCCAGAATAATCCTGAGGTACTTGACTTTGTTTACTGCTTCAATTAATTCATTCTTGATATCTACAGTATGTTTAACTAAAAACAATGTTGAAATTCTTGATTGGTTGGTTGGACCTGCAGATGACTGGGACTCTGCCCAGCCTTTTGGATGGAAACTGTTTCCTGAGGTGTAACTCAGACACTCCTGAGCTGGGAATATTATTTGAACTCGGTGTCACATACATCCGAAATGTAAGTCCTTCGTTAACTGTTCCTGAGGAAGATTATTTCAGTAAAGCCTGCAGTGAATGTCTCCCATCCAATGATCTGCCAGTGTTTAGAAAATGTACACCTGATTAAATGTGGATAATTGTAAGCACTGTCTACAAAATAACTTTATAATATTGGACTATTGTTCTCCAGTCTACAGGTGAAAGAGGGGACTTGAGCTGTGGCTGGGCCTTTCTGAAACTCTTTGAAGCCAACGGAGCACCTGTCCCATACAAGTACAGTGCACCTCTATTGCTAGCTGTTACGTTCTGCTCCCCACAAGGGGAGTGGGATGTCAACCACACCGCACAGGACACCAGAGGTTAGCAACAGAGGCGTGGGGTCGCGGTGCAAACAAGGACACAGAGGCAGAAATGTACCGTTGCACAAAGGGGTTTTATTTTACCCACGGTAAAATATATATGTGTGTATATATAATAATACTAATGGGAAAAGGGG